>OMNZ01006986.1:0-11588 GCA_900303255.1 Lesueurigobius sanzi | reverse complement strand
AGGAGGCAGAGACACCACACCTCCACCCGGGCACCCACAGGACAGCACCCAGGCACCGAGCCAGGGCACCCAGAGGAGGCAGAGACACCACACCTCCACCCGGGCACCCACAGGACAGCACCCAGGCACCGAGCCAGGGCACCCAGAGGAGGCAGAGACACCACACCTCCACCCGGGCACCCACAGGACAGCACCCAGGCACCGAGCCAGGGCACCCAGAGGAGGCAGATACACCACACCTCCACCCGGGCACCCACAGGACAGCACCCGGCAGCCAGAGCCGACAACCGCTCCCAAGGCAGAGGGCTCCCTCAGAGGAAAAACTGGAAGAACCTAAAAGTAGTAAAACAATAACAATAACAAAGTCTAAAAGGAAGAGACAACTCCAAAATCTAATAAAAATAAAAATGATAATATACAAGAATCAGAATATAGAATTAATAAATAGCAGAAAATAAGAAAAACATAATAGAACAATAAATATATCTAAAATGAATAAATAATATATTAATTAAAAGCTAAACTAAAAAGGTGGGTCTTAAGCCTGCTCTTAAAAACATGAACGTTCTCTGCGGCCCTGAGCTCCTCCGGCAGGCCGTTCCAAAGGCGAGGGCCAGTGTACAGGAAAGACGCCTCGCCGTGAGTGTGTGTCCTGACTTTGGGAATGACTAGGAGTCGGCTGCCGGAGGAGCGCAGGGGCCGCAAAGGTTCATAGGGTAAAAGCAGATCTGAGAGATAAGAAGGGCCAAGACCATTAAGACACTTAAAAACCATTAGAAGAACCTTAAAATCGATCCTGAAACACACGGGGAGCCAATGCAGTGATTCTAAAACCGGTGTAATATGCTCCGCCTCCTGGTCTTCGCTCCTTATGATGAGGCCGTCAAGGCCAGTTACATCGCCCAGAGGTGAAGGAGCGTTGTGAGGCCGTCCTCCCGTGGACCCACCAGCTGCAGGAGGAGCCATAAGGGACTGGTGCAGTGTGATCCGGGCAGCTTGGACTGCTGCCCCCGCAACCCGGCAACGGATAAAGCGGAAGAAGATGGATGGATAATTCCTCCCTAAAGGAGTTGTACACATTACCTTTTACCTTATACATTCAATGATCATAAATATGCTTCTTGTTGTGTTTTGTATCTTGTATTGTTTCAGAATGCATGGTTTTACAAACATTCAATCAAACACAAATGTCATTTTTTTTTTTGTTCTTTTTTTTATGTCCAAGAATGTTGGCGGCTGTGGGCTATAATTCTGTTAGTAAAGCATGCACCCTGATGAAATAGAAGCTGACACAAACACTATAGCAGCACATCATCGGGTTTAAAAAGTCGAAATTATGTGACATTTAAGATGACTCTTTTGGCATTACCCTTTTCAGCGGTTTCTGAGTTGCCACCTGCATTTTGTGAAACTTAATTGAAATGAACAGATGCACAATTTAGTCGTCGCTACATCAAAAGGAAGTGCCTGTAATAGGGGCTTAAATGCTAACTTTCTGACGCTAATGACCCCAGAATTAACTGTCAGCTTAGATTAGACAGCTCAATGCTTAACACTAAAATGACTGAAATGAAATATGCCACTGGATTATTGTATCAAAGGGGTGCATTTTGACATGGCAGCGGAGGTTTGGTGGCAGAGGAACACCACAGCGAGCGGGAGAGAGGGCCGTCCCGCACCGTGTATCTCCCACTGAGGCTAAAGTTACTCGGCAGTGACTGATGGACAATAACAAGGAAGCCTCCCTACACATTACCCCTTCATATTTCATCATTATGTGCTGTCGCTGTGCTGTACTCTTTACTAAAAGCTGAAGTAATTTAGCTGGAGCAGTTTCAAGTGGCTGCAGTCGTGCTATAGCAGGTTTGTGCCATTTTCTCCCGTGCTAATGACACTGCCAAAACAAATCCAGAAATAAGCTTATTTGATATTGATTTGAGCAGTTCTGCACTGGACTATTTTACATTTTGATTTTGATTTAAACATGTGCATAACCTCTATAATAAACCCAGGACTAAACCAGGTCTAAACCAGGACTCATGTGAACTGGGGAGCTTGTTTTCCCCAGATGGAAGTCTGTTGTTCCCAGTTGGTTTGTGTTCATGTGCTTCCTATCCCGGAAAGTGGGGATTCAGATCAGATAAAAACCATCTTTCATCACTAATGGGCATTTAACAGAGCTAACTATTTACATTTGGTGTTAGCGTCTCAAAAGCTAAACTTTGGTTTGTTTGTTTTGAAAAATATCACATACATTTTCATTTTGCTATAGCATACATTTTCAGGCATTTCTCTTGCAAATCTATTACTCCAAGGACAACGAAGGTTCACAGTAAACCTGTGAAAGAAGTGCTCAACCAAAATGTTCATATTTAATAAAAAATTTATAAATCAGCTGATCAGGTCTAAACTCGGACTAACCCTTTAAATCCAGGTTGAAACCAGGTCTAAACAAGGACTAACCCTTTAAATCTGGGTCTAAACCAGGTCTAATTAGGACTAATCCTTGAAATCCAAGTCTAAACCAGTCCAGGTTTAGTCCTGGGTTTTAGTCCTATAGTTTACACCTGGATTTAAAGGATTAATCCAAGTTTAAACCTGGTTTATTAATGATCAGGCACATTGGGTGCTTAGTAAAAGAAAATTATGGATAGTTTATTTTTTTAATCCTCACACACCTGGAAAGATCATCTTGAACAAGGGAGAAAAAAAACAGAGACCAAAACAATTGATTGAAATGAGTTTTCTCTATTTCAAACACAGCTGTTGTTGCCAAATTATTTACAGTAATTAAAAATGACACAATGGATCTTCCACAGCACATTGGCAACAAACAAACCAAAGGATGAAGTAGATCGCGCTAGTTACAGGCAAACTATAACTGTTGGTTCAAAATGCCAAAGAAATTCATTGAACAAGCTTTCTCATATCTCGACCTTATGTCTGGAGGTGCTGGCTCTATAATGGAAGAGATTGGGCTCAGCTCACACTCCCAGTAGCACCTGCAAATTGGCATCTGCAGAGATTTAATATACTGAGCTGGAAGAGCCCATAAATCTCTCTTTTCTAATAGTGCAGCAACATGTGACATAAGGCTCTCCAAATGGCGCATAGCTTTAAATGGATAAAATATGGTTCGTATCATTACCTTCTTCTGTCTAGAGTCTCCAAATGATCTGCTTCATTATGTAATTTGCATGTTTAATGTCATTTAAACTTGCACTTTAGTTAAGATGCCCTCCCTCCCTTACACAACCATCTCCATTCATGTAGGCTTGGGACTGGCACAAACCGTTTCACTTGTTGTTTTCAGTACCTTCAGTGTTTTCCCTCTCACCTACAGACTATATGGAAAAATTGAGTCATGAAAGCTATCTGTCAGTTAGAAGTCATTTTGTGTAGCTTTTCTGTCAATAAATAGAATGCAAAATACCTCAACACCATGGGGGGTCATTTATTTAGGCAAGACCAGGAGCAAGTTCAAAATGTATTTGTGGCGATTGCATCTAACTTACCTTTTGAAATTGGCTGTATTGGGGGTCACAAATCAGATATGTAAATGAGATAGAGAGAGAATGCTGCGTGACTTAACAAATACCTAAATTATACACTTTTACATGTGCTTCTCATTTTGCACCAGAACAATCCATCCATCTTATTCCGCTTATCTGCTGCCGGGTCGCGGAGGATAACAATGCCCCAGTCCCTTATGGCTCCACCTGTAGGTGGTGGGTCCACGGGTGTAACCAGCCTTACACACCATAACGTTTGGTAAATGATGTCTTTAACGTGAGTGGGTTTCGGCTTGGACCTGACTCGTGAATTTGCTGAGACCCAATAGATGTTGAACAACAGGTAGCCAACCATTAAGTTGAAATATATTATTTTGTAGATGCTTCCTTTTAGCATTGTCTTGTTCTCGCTGAGCATGAGGTCTTCATTAGGTTAAACCATGAGTGTGTGTGTGTGTGTGTGTGTCACAGTTTTGTGACAGTTCTTTTGTAAAGCAGATACATATGACATGGAAAGTTTCGCAATGTGGCTTTAGTTTCAAATAGAATATTCAACCGATGCAATAAAAAATGTACAGGAACATTGCAAACTGTAACAACCAACACATTCTAAAACTAGTGATGGGCGGATCAATACCAAAATGTCAATACTACAATATTGGAGCCAGTATAGAAAGTATAAATACTCAAAGTTTCAATACTTTAGTTTTCTGAAAATGAACAGGCTACATGTTTTACTGCTGTCCCCGAAATGCAGCAATAGATATATCAGGGAAAAAATGCATAGATTAATATTAAATTTACTGACTCATTTTAGTTTTTTTTCCTGCTTATTTTTAAATGTTAGATCAGTTACACGTACAGATTGTACATAGACTTACTTTTATTTACTTCTGATCAATGAGTTTGTGCAGGTGAGCAGCATTTTAGATTTCCCAAGTTTAAATGCATTTTAAAGTAAAACACATGATATTGGTATTGGATCGATATCAAAATTGAAGCCCAGATATTACTTATATTGAATCCAAACTCACTGGTATTGATTGATGGCCCATCCCAAACACAAACATAAAAACACACAAACAAATACTGAAAGATGCAAAAGCAAAGGATTAAACAGGCTTTTGTATTTGCACTTTTATATTTGCATGTGTTACACAGTTTGTTGGTGTGACCTACTCCTCAGGGAATGGGAAATATACACTATTGTCTACAAGATCGGTGGTTCCCTTCCTGGGACGGCTACAGCTTTGTCTAGTCAGAGGGTCAGACCATAAGATACTATTTGAGTAAAACTAAATTGACGAAAAAGTACCCAACATGACTAAGAAAGGACTGCACAAAATGATGTTTATTGGTTTGAAATAAATCTTATTTGGACACAATTTTTATGGTTTACTGCATTCAGGAGGCCTGCGATTTTGGACTGGGAGGCTCGGCCTGTTTCCAGCCTGTACAGGGGGGGCCTCTGGGAGAAAAGGTTGGGAACTACTGTACAAGGTAATATTAAAATTGTTGTTTGGAAGACATGCAAATGTTTTAATATTGATTATATCTTCAAAAATACAAATTAAATATACTTGATGTGTAATCTCTTAAAATATGGTATAATATTGTTTTTTCTTCACTTTTGCAGTTTATTCAAGAAAACTTGAAAAACTTTTTGATTGACAGCACATTTTTGCATACTGTTAGCGGTTTCTGCAATTATCATTATCAAGAAAGTCCCCCCAAATATTGAGACTAATATTAGAAAAATTGCCACCTAGTGTAACGAAGGGCCCAAATGTATGGCAGAATATGTCCTGCAGATAAATATATTTCCTCTTGCCCTCAGTGAAAGTCAGTCTGGATGACCATGCAGTGACACGGCCGACCAGCCCCGATGTGTTAATGAAACTGACGCTTAACGCTCTCGACCCGAAACCCGACGCCTGAGAAAATACCTACAAATCACTGGTACCGAGTGTCTGCGGAGCCCCCACTGGCCCCGTCCATCCTGGTAAACACACCTGCATATTTATAATTTTATGCAAACTTTATATAAATATTGTCCTTGACTCGCTGACACAAAGTTGGAAAGTGCTGAGTGCTGCTGCCTCCTCGTGAGCCCAGTACAAAGGGCGCTCTGTGTAACATGTAAGCATTCACACATGTTCCACCATCGGAAAGCTACATATAAACATTGTGTTCAGGGCATTAACATAAGCACTGTCACCGCGTCTATAGGCTGGCTGTTTTATATTCCACCTAAATAAGTATTGATTTCACTGAACAGATGCTGATTCGTCACATGTGAAATTTGTGAGCAGAAGCCGTATTCTCAACAAATTATTACCACTTTACTTCAAGCACAACAATAAATAGCATGGTAACTATTGGGGTAACTAATGTGCAGCCTTTTATCATATTACGAAGAAATGACTTGCTGGTTATTTACAGTGGGTTAGGGGTGTGTCATGTTTGGTGATGAGATTAATGGCTCTTTACACAAAGCCTTTGGGATCCGAGTCTTTCAAAAGATTGGATCATTTTTCTATAGATTTCATTTAAACACCAGCTACAAAACTATTATTATCTGAAACCCGATCACTGACAGGCACAACTTTTTATTCATGAAAAATTACTGGAGTGATTTTTACTCTCCGAAAAACATGTCTGTAGTGCAACAAAACTTGCAATGAAAACGCAGACACAAAACTCCACGGCACATGATTTAGATTGAAAAGCCTTTATTGTTACATGTCCTTCTCATTTAAAAACAATAATGCTAACTTTCACTCACATTGCCTCCACTGCTATTTGTGCTGAGACTTGAGTTGGGTAATAACAGCATGTGTAAAATTGACTGAAAATATAATCAATAAAAAGATCTGTCTCTTTTCACAATCAAGCTCCGATTTGAACCATTCACTTATAGAGCCATTCTAAAAAGTCAATTCGGTCTTAACATACACATAGCCATGTTTTTATACTTTTAGGTATCGTTATTTCCACATGCTGTAAGCCACCCAAATAAAAAAAAACACACATGATCCAATGTCGCTGAATCCATAATATCACACTAACTCACGCATGTAATTACATTTATTGGTGCTATAAGTCTTAATAAAGTTTACAACAGGGCAATAACAGGATGATCAAATTAGTTGAAAAGTTGCCCCTAACTTTTGACATTTTGGTTACAATATGACTTCATAAAGAATAATTAGTATACATATGAGCCATTCTTTCCCCTTGTGGACCACCTGCTAAAATATTCTATGGTCTAATTCCTGTAATAATATTTTTTTGATTGGATTGTAGTATTTTATACAGTGTCCAAACATTTTGAGGACAGTGTTTATAATGCTCATAATAAAGTATCAATTTCTCCCATAAATATTTAAGCTCACCATGATTTGTCTCCCGTGGCACTCTTAGATGTAGTATTTGTGTAATGATAATGGATAGTGTCGACATGTCGGCCAGCGGGACGTTTTCCAAACAGGAGGTGAGTGTGTGTTAGGCGCCCATGTGCGAGTGATTTGGGGGGGGCTCTCCACTGTGTACGTTGGGATGACAGGGCTGAGGTGCGGGGGGCGCCATTGTAGCACCAACACTGTCAGCTGGGACCAAAGAGTTTAGGGAACGAGGGGAAAGTTTGTATTCTGAGCACATTCTGTTCCTAAACCAAACATGTAGGGCAGGGTTTTGTTAAAAGCAGTCTCAAAGTTCAATCAACAGCGCATTTAGCACCACAAATAATAATAACAATATTATTAATAATAATAATACATACATTTGATATAGCCCTTTTCTATAAAACTCAAAGACGCTTTACAGATAAAACAAACAAAAAAAAAACTGATGAAGAATCCCTTTATAATCATCCAGCTTCTGCCAACGCCTTTTGGGCATCATAACTCTTCTATTTCTTTTGCTTTGTTTACCATAAACATAGATAGACAATTATACATTAATAGAATGTGTACAATTGACCAACTGGGCCTAAATTTGAATCTGAACAGACAAGTCAGTCAATCCACACACACTTTTATGTATTTTATTCCAGTACTCAATGTGAGCGTGTGCACAGGGAGCGAACAGGGGCCAAGGAGCTAGGTTGTTTAGTTTAAAAATTTCTCTCTCTTCACATAATTGTACTTTAAAGTTATTTCCTTTGCTACAGACGCTTCTGGACCATAGCGTGTTGGTTCAAATCAAGTACATCCATGTACAGTAGTTCATTTTGACAAACAAAAAAAAGCAAATACTTGATATTAGTTTGTTTTTGACCTTTTAGTAAGTGGCTGTGTGGGTACATATTAGGGTTTCTAAGTTTCTGGTATGAATCCCTAAAAACAATTGACCCTAATATGGCTGCTGTAATAAGCAAGTCTGGAAGTTCTGAAAGTCTGAAAGTTTAACAAAACAACAGGAATAGGATATAGGATACCTTTCTTTTTGAAAAACTGGATGTCATACTGTCGACCTCGGCCTTCTCTGTCTTCTCTTTCCTTTTTGTCTTTACATTTGTGATTCCCTGACTTTTGATTGGACATGCCTGCGTGTGCCACTGTCTGTGCTGCATCAGAGCAATTCAACTTGGATAGACAAAAGCAGTGATTAGGAAGATTTATTGAGATATGATTTTGGCTATCAGACTTCAGCAGAAGACATTGATGTATGGATTAAAGCTAGTATGGATTTGCGTTAGGGATGTCTTCCCCCCGCATCCTTAGACCCTCCCCCGTGGCAAGAAAAAAATGGAAAAAACGAAGAAATCTTCAAGAAAACCACAGTGAGGAAAGGATCCACTCCCATGGACGGATGGGCGTTAGATGGAAGAGGCAGTGATGGGGTGGAGGTGGGTTGCAGCACGGCTGGGAAGCGGACAAGCCATGACACTGGAGGTTTAAAAGGGGACCGAGGGTGATAATTGGTTGCAACGAAAGCATGGCTCTTGCGCTGATAGGCTGAGGTGGAGGAGTGGCCCTTGCAGATGCACTCATTGGCTGGAGGTAGGTGACGCTGTAATTAGTTTTCCAGGTTGAATTTATGCCTAGGCTTCATATGCAATGGGCAAGTGAGGCTATTACGCTAGTGAGTGCTAGCTCTCAGGCCTTGGAGGTGGAATCTTCTTCTTCTTCTTCTTCTTCTTCTTCTTCTTCTTCTTCTTCTTCTTCTTCTTCTTCTTCTTCTTCTTCTTCATACAGCCACTGGTTCAATAAAAGGTCAAATACACACTGATATAAATGTACTTTTTCTTATAAATAGTGCACCTTTAAAAGGAAAGGCTGCTAACATGAGAACCAAATAGTCATAGTTTGAATGATTTAAAAAGTCTTTGAACAAAGCCACATATTTTAAGTAAAGGTAAAGATCAGAAGTATTGATCAGATGGAGGGTTAGTCCTGACTAGGGGTGGTAAAAATAATCGATTCGGCGATATATCGCGATATTACGTCGCGCGATTCTCGTATCGATG
This sequence comes from Lesueurigobius sanzi, assembly GCA_900303255.1. Lineage (NCBI taxonomy): Eukaryota > Metazoa > Chordata > Actinopteri > Gobiiformes > Gobiidae > Lesueurigobius > Lesueurigobius sanzi. The sequence goes on along the minus strand of OMNZ01006986.1, from coordinate 2,606 downwards.
CAAAATGCGTCCGCATGGATTCTTTAATATGTATTTTTGATGAAAATTTTGTTTGGAAAAGGGGAGCTGCTTAAAGTAACACAATCACAATACACTCTCAAGTCACATGAAAGCATAGAAGAGCCTAGAACTGGAGCTGACTGTTCTGACATTTAGATATTTGTATTATTTCATACAAATGTTCTTATTAAAGTGCATTCGTTTACTGATTAAGATATATATATATATATATATATATATATACAGTATATATATATATATATATATATATATATATATATATATATATATATATATATATATAATTATTTTATTTACTGATTTATTACTACAAAAGTAATTTAGAAAAATCGCAATAATCGTCTAATAGTTCAGAATCGGGATATATCAGGATCGTATCGTATCGTGACCTATGTATCGTGATATGAATCGTATCGCCAGATACAAGGCAATACACACCCCTAGTCCTGACTAAAAAAGACTCAGTGTGTCAGTCTATGTGCGTTAAGGCCTGTTTAAGGCCTGTTTATACTCGCCCATTCACGGGTTGTGCCTGCGCTTAATGCACCTGGCAGCCAATCAGAGAGCTTGCAGGAAGGATACGCACATGTCACCAATGTGCACCTCCTCCAAAAAGTCAGTCCGCGTCAAACGCAGAAGCTGTGATTGGTTGAGCCATGCGTTCCACCAGTAAACAGACAACAAACACCTTAATATATTGCTCTCCTGTTTTAGTGCTTTTGTGTTGTAACTTTCTATGTTAAAAATATAAATGAATATGAAATATATTGCAACGTGAATGACTCAGTCAAAATCACTGGTGCGTGCAAAGAAATTTCACAAAGAAAGGTCCTGACTCCTGTCTGAACAAGCAATCAAACCCAGAGCCTTCTTGCTGTGATGCAGAACCACTGCACCACTGCCCAAGTCCAACAGTGAACACAATATTGCAATACAATCTGAAAGTCTTCAACTATACTTTTATACATGATTATTTTGACGTGCTGTGAGCAGGTGCAGAGTCTCTCTTTGATCACTGAGCCCAGGATGTTTCTGTCTGTCTTGTCTTTGGGCTTGAACCAGACAGAGTCCAGTCCAGATCCATTGCTGCGGTCATCCATCTCCTCATATACCCCTGTCCAACACATTACTGTTGCCTTATGTAAGTCTTCAGCTCAGAGGAGAGAGAGGAGTGGAAAAGTCAGGGATGCGCTCCGGGAGTTGTCTGATTAGGTACTGACACGTTCCCCGGTATGTTATGACAGGATCCTCTTTAGCGCTAAGCAGATGTTTCGAATTAAACCGAGAGATGAGGAATATTCGTCTTCTATAAACAGACAGGGAAGAGCCGTGAGCAGGGCTTCTGCTAAAACTGTGGATTTATTGTGAACGCTGCAGCCATTTGGGCTCTAATAACCATTACACCATTACACAGGTCAGGGCTGTTTCCTGTGCACCTACAGTACATGCACCTGTGATAATACACTCATTCAGACATACACATGTAAAGTACTTGATCGAACATGCTTTGGGAAGACTTTGGGTGATATCTCCATTTTGAACCAGTGGGGGGCACTGTCCAAAAAGACATCTCAAACCAACACTTATTGTAAAATACTGTATATTAAACTGTGTAAAATAAGCGTATGTTTAATGGATAATAATTTTGCATTAGCCTTGCATAATATCCTTTGTTAACTTGTTCTGTAAAGCCCTGAATTACTTTGTCTACGAGTTGGGCTCTATAAACTTGCCTTGCCACTTGTAGACAAAATTTTGAAACCACGTACCTTATTCTTTCACTCGGCACACTGAGATAAGCTACTTTTTCTGCAGCTGTAGACTGATCACATATATATGGAGGACAAAGACTGCCAAAAATAATAAATAAATCAATAATATATCACTACAAATGCTTCAAAATTATTATTAAACCCCTCTTTTGCGCTTATTATTATTATTGTCTGCATTTATTTATTCATTCATTCTTGTTTCATTTATGTCCTCTTTTATTTTTACGGCCTGCATTATTCTGCTTTTGATAGAGCATCGCAGTCCCGCCCACAAGCTTGTTCCCGCGAACCGAGCCCCGGTGCCGGAAGAGATTTCCCCATTCATTTTACCCATAGACTTTTCGAAAAAAAAGTCTGTAACGTCCAAAAGATGTTTTCTTAGGCTCTAACTAGCCACGTGGTGATAAAGGATCTTATAGTCACTTATAGGTAGGGTTGGGTACCGTTAAACGATACCAGTACGGTATCAAAAAAATAATGAAGGTACTACCAGTATCGAAAAATAAATTGGTACCAAAAACTGGTACCGAAAAAATATTTATCGCTAGAAAGCAAATTTGTCTTCCTGGTGGGTCTCAGACTGCAGTAAAGAAAGGGCTGAGGTGTTTCAGCTCAAATAAATGATAAAAACACTAAAAGAAACGTATTTTATAGAATAAATGATCATTATTGTTCTGTTTTATGGTTCTACAACAAAACTAAAATCAAGCACCAGGATAAATGACTCGATTTGAGAATATTTGTCTTGTTTAGATCAGTTTTGACTAGATTAGGCACATTTACTACTGTCATCTAGATTATTTGGTTTATTTC
>OMNZ01006961.1:28640-41845 GCA_900303255.1 Lesueurigobius sanzi | reverse complement strand
TTCCAGCAGGACAATGACCCTAAACACAAAGCTAAATCTACAATGGAATGGTTTAAAACAAAACATATTCACGTGTTAGAATGGCCCAGTCAAAGTCCAGACCTAAATCCAATGGAAAGACCTGAAAACTGCTGTTCACAAACGCTCTCCATCTAATTTGACAGAGCTTGAGTTGTTTTATAAAGGGGAATGGGCTAAACTTTCTGTCTCTAGATGTGCAAATCTTGTAGAGTCATACCCCAAAAGACTTGCTGCTGTTATTGCAGTAAAAAAAGTATTAACTCATGCTGTATGAATACGTTTTTTGTTTTTTTGGGGGTTTTTTCCTTGGTAGAGGAAGGTCTAAGGATGGGGGATTCTCTAAGCTTGTTACTCTAAGTGATTTACTTATTCACGGGACATTACATCTGGTCGAGACATTTCATTCGTGTGTGACATTTCATTCGTGTGTGACTTATTTTTGATCATTCTTGATGTCTGATATTGATTTGTTTTTGTCCAGACCGACCTTTGAGATGACTTCTGTTATGATATTGGGCGTTACAAAAACAAATTGATTGATTGACTGATTGACTGACTTGTGCATGCCAGACTTTTCGGTTTTCTATTTTTTGAAAAATATCAGAATCATGTATCATTTTGCTTTCACTTCACAGTTGTCTGTTACTTGTGTGTGAACTTTCAGTAAAAAATTCAAAATAAAATATTTATGTTTATGGTTGTAAACATGACAAAATGTGCAAAAGTTCAAGGTGTATTAGTACTTACGAGAGGCACTGTAAATATATATTGTGGCCTATTGTTTCTTCAAGTGTGTATCAGGGATGGGAAAACGTACTAAATTAACAACTCTATTCATTATTATTTATATCATATAAGTATTCACCTCGCATACGGCGGCACGACAGGGACAACCCTTCTTCATGGTCATGAGGCAGAGGCATTTACATCACATCTCACCACCTAGTTTCCATTGCAAGGCTTTAAATGGAACAAAACCAGCATTTATACTTTTTATTTTTAAGCCTTTTTTGGAAATGTAGCGTGTAGGAAGTGATTATCTTAGAAATGTAATGGAACGTACTGGAGTAAATGTTAGTTTTCAGCAGAATGAAACACACATGTAAAGTACAGATCTTCAAAACCTTCGCTTAAATACAATAAGTAAATGTACTTTCATGTTTTTGTTAGTAGCCACCTCTGATTATTTCCTCCTCTTTAATCGCACACACTGAACCTATGCTCTGTTACATAAAGTGCCTCTTGTAATATTCATAGTTGTTCCGATATTAAAATGCATGAATAAACTCTATTTACTCTCCTGCTCTTTGGGGAATCCGCAAATGTGTTTTTCTCTTGTGTTGCCGCTGAATGATTTGTAACACAATATTTGAATGGGAAATAGGTTTCGAGGTAAATATGGTCACCCCAGAGCGTGGCGTTATTTAACCTGTAAGTGAGCAGCTGAAGACACTCTACAGGAGGCGACGCATCACTTTATCTGTAATAGACTGGAGCGGAGAGAGAAGCACGTAGCAATGCTTGTGTTGAGCTGTGTGGACAAAGATGAGAGGACAGGAAATGTGTATAATACAATCAAGAAATTACATTCAAATTCTAGTGCTTGAGAAAAGAAAATATATCTTCAAGATCAAGTTTTACAAATGAAAGTGCACATACACCATTAGCACACCTTTAAAAGTAGATTGTTAATACATTTCTGCTTGGTTATGAAAATGTGCACAGTAGTAGGCGTAGGCTCCGCTAAAAAATCCGTGGAGTAAGTGACTGTCCACCTCTGACAAAGGTTGGGGGAGGGGTTGATCTGAGATGTATATCTGCATGTATGAGCCAGCTGTTACACTAATCTGACAATCCAGCAGGATTAACCACATCCCGGCCACTCCGACAGCCTCTATAAAACACAATGACACGCACCAGGCCAGCTGCGTGGATCTGCTCCATTATATATGACCTTATGAAACATGCATCTCTGGATGAGGAGAACACTGTCCCAGAGCTAGAAATGCCTCGAGAACCTACACAAAGACTGCTCTGCCCTGTCCCGACCGAGACCGAGTAGAGGAGCAAAGTGCTGGTTTCTTGGTGCGTCAGTGCTGCATGTTTGTGGCTCTGGAGAGCTGGAGAGCACAGGGTGAATGCAGATTTGTATGTACATGATTATAGACTGCTCAATGGGCCCATTTCTGAAGGCCAGTGGGAGGGCGTGGCGCCTGTGGCTGCAACTTTTCTGCTGTTTCTAAGGAACTTTCCAAAAGGGGCTCAGAAATGTGGCAGTGTCGGAGCGCCCCGTGGACCATGCCGTCTTTGTGCAGCAGAGAGCTGCAAGCCAGAGGGGCACAGTGTGTATCCAAAACGGTAATCAATGCTCTCTTCTGAGTCCTAATCGAAAGCGCTTGAGACACACACCACACAATAAAATGAACTCAAACGATGATGGAAGTCATATTTCAGCCTGTACAGTGATCAGAATCACAAGACAGCATCTGTCTACGTATAATTACCGCTGCTGTAATCAGGCTAATGACAGTCATGCAGCAGCCCAAGAAAGCAAACGATAAAGGAGAACAGGCAATGTTGATGCAGAGAAGTGGAGCATTAAAGAAGAAAATACCAAATGAGAAAACTTGAGGAGAATGATGGAATAGAGGGACCTGAGGCAAAGGGGTGAGAGAGGAGTGTTTTTGTCTTTGAAGCAGAGGAGAGAAAAATCCAATCAACTCTGTGTAATTCAATCTGGGATGGAAAGATGCACCTTTGCCATGTGAGTGCGTGTGCAGAGGCCATGATGCCTATTATCATTCTGTGTCTGAACCAGACACAGCCAAGGTAAACAAAGTGCCGCTGAGGGGCATCCCAGCGGCTGACCTTGCCACGCCGTCTGGCCACCTCCCATTTGTTGATCAGAGCCAGAACTGACCTGACAGCATTTACAGGTCTAAGAACCTGCCCTGGGCAGCAGGCCAAGAGTGTCTGCGTCAATGGACAGAGGATTGATTCTTCATGTATCACAGCACTGTGATATCGAACACTAATTACCAAGGTTATGAGACGTCGCCAAGCACTGAACTTCAGACAAGGGGAGCGGCACACAGGCTGCTTCCTTATTACGACCAAACACTTGTGACCTAATCACACAATCATCATGCGATTCTCGTTAGCTCAATGGCAGTCAGAAGACCTCATCCGATCATGAGTGAACATGAGCAGCTACTGAAGCAATAAGGCCCCGAGTCTGGCGTGCTCTTCTCAATGAATGGCTCATGTGTTGCGTCTGTGGCGGCTCCTCTACACTGTGCATCACCTGACACTGGCTCAAACCACCCAAACCCTCCAGCAGCAACATTGGCTAATGTGCATGAGGATGTGCGTTCCCTAATAGTGTATTGATTTGGCACACTCCAGCAAAGTGACAATCTGTGCAATTAATATTTCAATGGATTGATGTTAAAATGGTTACACTTGTGATCATGTGGCTTGGTTAACTCCGCTCTGGTTTCCTCAGCAGCAGCGTGCTGTACCGCCAACGAAAATTAAACAAAAAAAACTGATATACGTATAAACTTCAAAGTGTCCCAAAATTATCCTCTTAAGTCAAAAACAATTGAACATCTGCTTCACAAGTCCAGCAGAGCCTGTGTGTTGCAGATTAGCTCGAAAACTTTCTGATCACTTCATCTCGCATCCCTTTCCTCATAAAACTCAAACATTTCTTTGAAGAGCTAAAAATGACAAAGGACTTAGAAGTGCGGCTTTGTGGCGGGCTGCGCAGCTTAATGAATGCATATTGTGGGGAGATAATGAGGATTAATGGGTGAAATGTGCAGCGCCACGTTTAATATTCATGTAAAAAAAGGACTTCCCCGCTTAATGTTTTATCAGAAATACATGCGCTTCCAGGTAAGAGCCCATCTGCGACGCGTTCAGGGGGATTTCAATACCACGTTCACACCGGTGACTTTGGTGAGGTCCAATGATAATTACGAAAGGTCTGAACACTTTCTGAGAACACCGCTCTCATCTCATAGCCGTTTTCCCATTATACTCTCCTGTTATAAGCGGCCACAATCGTTCACTGTCCTATTCATTAGCAGAGGCTTTAAGGAGGTAATGACTTCTGAATGATTGTCTAACACACAGATTAGCTTCTTTAACAACAGCCCCGTGTTTAATCCATAGCGGCAATGGCCTGGTTTAATTAAAATGGCGACGCTGTTTACAAGTGGTGAAACGGTCAAGTGAAAATTAGCAAAATGGTGCAGCGCAAGGACGGGGCAAAGTAAACAGCGCTGTGTAAAAGTTTCCGCGAGGTGTGAAGAAATGCTGTTATCTAAAGCGGCTTGAATATAAAAAGAAAAAGTATTGCGTCGTGAGGATTTCAGGAAAGGCCAGCGATGGGTCAGATAAGACAAAAGATGTTGGTGTGTGGAGGCTTACATTAAAAAGGGTGTGAGTTTTATTTTTTGCCTCAATGCTTTTTTAATGGGACAGTTCAGCGAGAAAGAGGGTGAAAAGAGCAGAGAACTTTCTGCAAACTTTCATGATTTCAAAGCAGGCCAGCACAGCGCCAGGCACGTGTACTGCAGCTTCAACCGCTAGGCCACACTAAACTAAAGCCTTACAATGACTCAAATGGGCTGCGTTCACGTTTCAGTTGGAGCAGGTACAACTGCATCCAAAAAATTGACAAATATTGATAACTTGGATCAGGGGTTTTCAACTGGTTCTGCCCCAGGGACCACCATTCAGACTAAGCAGTAGTCTGCGGCCCACTGTGTGTGCAATATAGGCCTATTTTTTGTATAAAAGAGGGCTATATACTTTATTTTACAATGCTTTGTGTTCTCAAATGTTTAAAATAACATATGTAGAATTATTAAAAGAGATCTATCAACTTGATGTTCATTAATATTCAATACGTGTATCCTAGTGTATTTTTAGTAGTTAAACTAGATAGCAAGTGTCGGACCACCAGCAGAACTGCCACGGACCACTGGTTGAAAACCCCCGACTTGGATCATTATTTGATTGTGATTATATTTACAAACAGGGATGTGATATATATTGATTTTCCGATATATTGCGATATTTTGTGGCATGATACGATACTTTTTATGCCGATAGATACTTTTGATGACGTCATGCATATTAATTAACGAGGCAGCAGTGTTCCATTGCCTTCACAGTATATAGAAGCCAGTAATGGTCAGTAATACAGTCGGGACAGTAGGGGGCAGCACTACCATTTTAAGAACTTGGACCAAACCCTGCCACACAAATAAATGACAGTGTTTATAATTATAAATGTGATTAACTGGTGGTTAATTTCTTCCTTTTGGAAACAGGTAGGTGTGGATTCAGTGCTTAATTTGATCCGGCTTTTGGGGGAACGCATTCCGGGAAAACGGAATTTTGAGCTTTATTGGATCCGGGAAATAAAATACTCCAACAACTTTTAAATATGCAATTATTTTGTGCTGTTCCCCCATAAAATCCACCCAGTACACAAGTGTTCCTGAAAATCTGGATTTACAAATTTAGCACTGTCTGGATTTAAATATAAATGGTGATCGGTCACTATTCAAGAAAAAAATGAACAATGCATATGAAAACAAATATAAATCATAAACAAATCTGGAGCCCCTAATCACAAACCTGCCATGTTACGCTTACGGCTGAAAGTCTTGTCTACAAACCAACATCACGCACATGTTTTTGAATACTGTCACCACTTTCAGACACATTTAGGAGAAAATAATTAGACCTTAGTTCATATGTGCAGCCAGAGAAGACATTGAAGTTTGTGACAGTTTTTGTTTCATGTGGATCGGCAATTACCAATAAACAAAGAGTAGAAATGGATAAGAAATCTGCATTTTCTTGTGCTTCTTAGTCACCAGCATATCGTTTGCAGCTGCCCTCCACCTCAACTTTAAACTATAGTGTTGTGATGTCACGCGAACGCATCCTACAGTATTAGGAATATTTGACCTCAATTTGAGTAAAAGTAAAAAGTAGATTGCACATAACATTAGATAATAAATCTCAATGTCTTTTTTTCTCCTCAATTTAAGCACAAAACTATTGTTCCACTGGGAAGATCTACTTATTCCAAGAAAATTGTACTCATTTCTAGATCTCGGCAAGTTTACTTTGTACAGGGCTGATTTTCTTTTTTGTCAAAACACTAAAACCCTCCCAATTGTAGCCCGAAGTGAAGCACCACTTTCTACAATTGCTGTTGGACATCATACATAACCTATTAGGGAGTTCTGCTCGGAAATGGGATAGAAATTGACTCTATTTTCAGCATTTTAGAGTAGTTTAAGAGGTATTTGATCTCTCGTTTATGTAATATTTCTCAAAATGATCTTGGGACCCAGAGGTTGTATGCCGGAGCCCTGACGTTGCCTCGCCTTGCCCCAGGCTAAATCTACACACTTATTGAGAATGTTTAAATCCGGAGTAAATGTTTTTCCCGTTTTCAAACTATAAAAGCAGGAGCTAGTTGAGCGAAAACATACACTGCCTGCACCAACTCGTTCCTAGCTATCACAATACCTCCCACACTTCTCCATTCTGCAGGCAGCTTTACTATAGACTGAAGCGAAGCAGGGCATAATGGAAATAGATTGCGCTGATCTAGTTTAGACTTGTACTTCAATGTTAGTTATAGATAAAATGTGCTATATTTAGATGCAGACTGAACGCGGCTTGTTTATTTTATCACAAATTGCTGCGTTTAGGTCTACGGCAAAAGAAGGAAACAAATAGATGCCATCTTCAGCCACAGTAACATCAAATGATTAAATAAACAGACATATTCTGTATGCTTTGGCTGAATAGAAAGGATATTTACTCCTCAGCTATGGATCTGGGAGTCTAGACCTAGGCACATTATGGATACCATTGCAAGATATGGCCATTGCCTTGACAGAGGGTTTCATACTGTTCATGTTTAAGGCAAGACACAGTTGCAGGTGAATAGGGGGGAAATAAAATTGATATTGATTGATACATTTGAAGCTTTTGCTATACATTACTGACAAAAATGTAAGAGCACATCATGTATTGCAAGTTTTCCATCATTTTATGCTTTCACATAATACAAAACTTTTGAAAAATGTATAAAAACAGCCAAAATTGCCTATAATTTCAGCAATCTAAATAACGGATAAAGCCAGATTTAAATGTAAATGTTTCATTTTGTTGATATATTACTTACAAAGATTTGTTCAGAGAGAATTTTGGATTTTTTGTTAAGTTTTTGAATAAACTAGTTATTAGAGAATAAATCATCTGTAAAAATTCAAATTGCGCCTTGTTATTCAGGTTCAAAACTTAACAAATCAGGCTAGGAACTGAATATTTAAAAAAAAAAAAAACTGAATAAACTTCAAAATAGTGTTAAGTACATGACTGGAACGTTTGGAGTCTGTGGGAGCTACTAAAGGTAAGATTAGGAACAATTCCCCATATAGTTCCATGGAGAAACAATTACACTTTGTTCCCAGGTGAAAATATATATGTAAAGAGAGCCAAGTGGCCCCAAACCTCAAAACTGGGAAAAATAATAATAATAATATTTAGCCTTGAGTGTTAATAGAGCATCAGTGGTGTGTCTCTTGTTGCACATTGATACAACCCTTCCCTCTCCGTGTTTAACCCTTTTGCATAGCCCTGTCGGTGTAATGATACCATCTTGCTCGTCTCTGGCCCGTCATTGTAATCCTGTCCAGGTTGTTCGGTCCATTCAATCCGTCTCAGCGGCCCTAAGCTCTTTACACACCCCCCCTCCTCCTTCTCCTCCTCCCCCTCCACTCCGCCTCCCTCTTCTCCATCAGGACACCCGACCGCCCCATCATTCTCCCATTTCAATTTCCATTTTTCTCCCTCGTCAGCGCCTCTCCTCTTTTATCATCCCACTCCACCCAAAGCCATTCCTCCCCTGCTCATCTGCTGCCACGCTTCCCGATGAGCGCTCATATCCTTTAGCACCTTTCACAAATTAACAAATCTTATTCTTATTTTGTGCTCTTTAGATCTGGCTGCCTGCCGCCTCCTGCTCCAATCCGAAACCGCATTTCCCAGCAGCCCTTTCATATCACTTTTTTGTCTGTGATTGCCTATGACCTTATTCCCCCCTTTCATTCCCTTCAAATCTGCACTGCCTCCAGCTCCCTGCAGCATCTAATCGCTTTTAAATCTGTCGCCACACCTCTCTGCTTTGTTCCACTTTTTGGACATTTATTCAGCCACCGATATTTTTCCCCGAGTGCTGTTAGTTATCAGCGCACAATGGCTCAATCAGATAGTTCAGGTCCGGCAAGGCAAGGTAAATGGCGCACGTAATAATGATGGCGTAATGTAATGCGAGTTGGCAAAGGGCAGAACGGGACATAACGGTTCTGCAGATCAGCATCCTGCCAGCGCTAAGGATGAGTTGAATGTATTCCTATATATTACAATTTCAACAGTATCAGCAACAGTGTGGAGCAGAATCAATTTAGTTCAGTTTGTATGAGCAAAACATCCTTTTTTGTACTTTCGCAACTCCATGGCCGACAACTCCCTCGACTAGAGCTGGCATCAATCTTGCGCTGGATTCGTTTAAGCAGAATTTCAAAGCAGTTTTAGTGGGATTTAGTTTATTTTAAACCAATGAATACATTAAGACAAAAACTAGTTCACCCTAAAGACAAGATCCCAAACCACAAAAAGAGCAACGTAGTCTATTCTATTCATTGCAAAGAAGAGGAATGCAAATTATTATATTGGAGAGACAAAACAATTACTGAAAACAAGGCTTGGTCAACACCGAAGAGGGAACTGTAGCGGTAACGGTCCTCAGTCGGCTGTGCATCTCCACCTTAAAGCCAACAAACACTCATTTGAGGACAGTGAGGTTAAGGTCTTATCGAAAGAAAGTAGATGGTGTGAGAGAGGAGTCAAAGAGGCCATATTTGTTAAAAAGGAAAATCCAGCTATGAACCGCAATGGAGGTCTGCGCTACAAGCTGGACCCAATTTATAACAACTTACTGAGACAGAAACCTATTGACAATAACAACCTGAGAGTGAAACCATCTCCACTGTCATGCTAATGAGCCTGGGCTACTGGGCGGAGCAGGGCCATAGGGGAGTGTCAACGACTTAGAAGTTAGCCCAGGGTGAGACAATGCAGAGGTAACGAGCCATATAAACTATGAATGGGCTTAGATGTTAGCCTACCTTTTACACCAAGAGAGGGGGGACTTAGAGGTCAACTCCTCCTTCTGGTCCACTCTTAAGAGGCGCACAGCATGCTCCTGACGATCTTTGGACTAAGATCGAAACGTCCTACACTTCAACTACAGAGTACAGATGAAGACTGAAGAATTTTTGCCTGCGATGGACAATTCCTGTACGACTGAGAACCTACACAAATGGATGAGTGGAATTTGGAAACTTTGGTCATCAGCAAGCAATGGTCCCACTTGAAAGACATCAGATCAGTGGAGTCCAAAGTATTTTACACGGAGGGCCAAAATGAAAAGTATTAGCGAGCAAAGGGCCAAATGCAATGTTTTTACATAAAGAAAAACAGAATTGAACCAGATCTATGATTAAACACCCTTAAGTAACTGTGCTGTTGTGGTGTCCTTAGTACCTAGTAACAGTCTTTCAGTCAAATTAATCAAAGTACACTGCAAAAAATGACATCTTAGTAAGTGAAAATGTCTGGATTTAAGAATATTTCACCTTATTTTAGGTCATTGTGACTTGCCAAGTAAAAAATGTCAATACAAATAGATTTTTGTTCTTTTTTCGACTGTATGTGCAATAAGATGTTTTTTTTTTCTCATTCTAAATGCAAACAGACTTATTCCTTTGACAGATAAATGCATTTACCTGCTCAAATCGAGGTCAAATTATCTTCTATCACGAAAATTGAACTTCTTTATAGTTTCGTTTTTGGGCTGTAGAAACTCCTCACAATCTCGGCTCCATCTCATGGGCCAAACGAAACCCCCCTGGACGGCCGAATTTGGCCCCCGGGCCCCACTTTGGGCACAACACTGCATCAGATAAACAGTACACCCAGGTAAACCGACTGTTGAGAAGAGCTGATTGATAGGATGGAAATTTAATTGTGATCTGATCCATGTGATGAAATGCAATTGTTTTGGTGCCAAACTGCCAATCATCATCGTATTGTGATTCAGTGCAGGGCTCCAATGAAACCACAAAAAGATGAAGAAAAATTACACCTAAAACTGACCTTTTTATGTTTAGTTTTAGGATGAGTTTGCAAGAAAAGAAGCAGCTCTCAGTTTCTTTGTTTTTTTTGCAAGATATGTGTTGCCTTGAGTGACTTGCAACATCCCCTCTCACTTGAATAAGCTTGAACCAATCACTGCGGAGTGTGAACTTTAAGCAGCAGATTGCCTGTGTTAGATGACGGCAACATTCTGTGTACATAAAAGGTAATACCAATCTAATTGATACATCACCCACCCAGCACATCTCTCTTTAACTGGTAACCAAAGACTGGATCCAAAAACTCCTACAACTAACTCTCAAAATGACAACATCTATTTTTAATCACCAACTATTTTTACCTGCAATTACTGCCAAAACAAAGGGCCTCTCTGTCAGCGCCTACACATTATCCCTCTCTGTGTCTGATCTGTCAATACACTCGAGTCATATCGTGTCCTGTCAAACACTGCGTCTTACAGCGTCAACAAGGGAAACAATTACCTCGTCACATACACCGACTGCTAAATAAACACGGCCGTAAGTACACGCTTCAAACACGGTGTCACTCAGCCCTCTTCCAGACCCGGGTCTCTGCTGGCAAAAGATTAGGGCTAATCCACAACTGTTGGAATGAAAGATTAAGAATGAATCACCTGCTGCCACTGCCGGGCGAGTGTGTGCGTGTGTCCGCGGCGTGCGTGCGTGCGTGCGTGTGGAGGCGTTTTCTTTTACGGGGAGATTGTGCCCTATGGGAACGCACTGCTGCAACCACTAAGCAATATTGCAGAGTTCCCTGTCCACATCCACGCAAAAGGCTAATTAGCTTTAGGGGCTAACTGCAGACGCCTTTGAAAGTGCTCCTTTGCGCAGCGGGTTCAAAAAGGTTTACACAAGGAGAGGTCCGCCACAGCGTGTAAAAGTCCTGAACGCGCCGCGGGTTCCTCGTGTTTAATTGGATCGATGCTCGACCCCCCCCTCGCGGTGTGCGGATAATTGAGGAGACGTGATGTGGGCAAAGCCTTTTGTTGCCGAGTTCCTGTTTATGAGGACGGGCACAATAGATGGACGGGACACTAGCGCGGTGGGAGAGTGAGAGTAGAAATGGATAGATGCTAGGAAAGAGGAGGGGGGGTGCTTGCAGTGAGCTTCTCGTTCACTCCTCGGTCAGGATAATGAATAAATGATTCAAAACGCACACGTACATAGTCACATGGCTCTTTGTTGTGCACTGTAGCCTTTTACTGGTTTGGCACAAGCAGACAGGGTCTCTCCGAGCTCGCTTTGCTTACTGTCATGTATACAGCCATATAACATGCTCTCAGGAAACTCCCTCCGCCTTAAGCACCAAGGCCGGATCTATAAATACTTCCTGTATGCATCCTATGTGTCAGAAGTCCAGAGACAAGTAAAATGATTTGTGGAGGAGTCCCATAATATTTGCTGCATATCATTATCCCATGTGAAGTATGGAGATTTGCAGGAGGTTTTGAGAGAAGTACTAAGGGTTTAGCTGTGTTCATTTACCTTTCACGGCTTGAAAATAGGAGGAAACGTAAACCATTAAACTTATCAGTCCACTTTATTGCAGAAACATTTGCAAGTTATATTGGGCTCTAAAAGACTCGCAAAGACGTCATGGTTTGAATGAGATTAGACACCAGACCTTTAGTTAGGTAGTAGGTCTTACTCAGCAATCAGCTCAGCAGTTTGTGAAAACAGACATATCTTTTCTCCATTCAATTAAACCCTAAACAAACTGAACAATCAGCACAACAACAGGAAGCAAAACAAATGAGAGCTTTTTACATATACACATTTTTCAAAAGGATAAAACTGTGTCCCATTGTAATTTTTCATATTTTAATACAAAGGTGCCTGTCGGTGATCAGACCTTAGACATCTGTCATAAAAAACAATGGGCCAGTCTTTTGCAAGGCTCTTTGAAATGAACGGATCACTGAAAAGCGCAATAAATTCCATCCCTATTGGCCCATGCTGCTGATTGAAAAGCTTAAACTATGCAACTTTTTATGTGAAAAAAAGAAAAAGCGAAGGTGGAAAGCGAATGTGCCAAGCTGCATCCACACAACTAAAAAGGTCACTAATAAACTTTTTTTCCCCCACTTAAAAAAAGTTATAGTGCACCTTTAATTCCCGACAAAACAGATGCACAGCAAACACAGCCAGTGAGTAATATTTAGAGAAACCGTAGCTGATAAACAAATGGCACCCCAATTACTCCTCTCTGTGATTAAACCATCGCAGAAAATTAAGTGACAAAATCTCCCAATCAGGACTTGTTATCAGAAAACATCATGTCGCCAAAACCCAACACGGATCAGAGACGAGAACAAACTGACGATGATAAATTGAACGTCAGAATATTAATGCGCCCCATCACGCAACTCGCCACCGTTCCTCCTCGCAAACATTTACACAAAGCTTTTCTTCCCCCCCCCCCCCCGCTTCCCCTTCCCCTACAGCCACCGGCCAGAGCGTGATCCATAACATGCGCCTCTTTCAATTGACTTTATTCCATTTTCCCCGGATCCATACCCCTTCTCCTCCGATACACCACTCTCTCCCCGGCGCTGCGGAGAGGCACTCACATCTGGCAGTGCATCTTCATTTAGTCCGCGCGCTACTATTAAGTCCAAACAAGCTCGCCGGGCACTGAACGACCCCAGTGGTCATTTTCAAACACGGGGCTTCCCAGAGGACCCGTTTCCAGTCAGGGCGAGTCTATCCCGTCTTGCAGCGGAGGCAGGGGTAATGGAGCGCGGCGCGGGAACAGGAGATCTGATATTGTTAGAGGAAAGAGAACGTACAACCTTGTTACCTGCAGTTTTGGTTATGTTGAGAGGTAGCGGCGCGGTAAGAGGTAAACACAAAATCAATGGCTGTTTAAGGTGGATTGATTCGATTTCCTCGGTTCGGGGAGGG
>OMNZ01006961.1:4644-28620 GCA_900303255.1 Lesueurigobius sanzi | reverse complement strand
GGGGGGGGGGGGGGGGGGGGGGGCATCGATGTGGGATCTCATTATTATTCTTATGATCGATGTTCAAATACTGAAGTGACCCCTGGTTCGTCTTCTAATCAGACATAAATTTGGATTGGGAAATGATTGATGATTAGACACAAAATCTATTGCCAGAAATGTTTACCTTTAATATGGAAGTTGAAAGCCCATGAAATATCCCCATTGATGGTTTGACAATCCACTGAACATTGTCTCAAAAAGATACAGGGGGGAATAGCGTCCGTAATAACTGTATTAAATCAAACAATGTATTGATCTACAATGGTAATTTCTCCTGTGGGTCGATGAAGTTGGTCTAAACCAGGGATTTCCAAAGAGTAGCCCAGGAGATAGGAACTCTCCGCCTCAGTCCAGGCAGCACTCCAAAGGCTTTCAACGTTTCTACATAAAGCCACATTTAAGAAGTTTTTTCATTTAGTTCACAACAAGAAAATGAATGACCACAGTGTTTATTTTATTTTTTTCTCAAGGGGCTGCCATGCAAATGTTGTACAGCCAAGTGTTCGTCCAAGTCGTTCGCACGTTATCTTGGCATGAATTGCTTTTCCTGATTTTATCTGTTGGGCACCAATGCAAAAAAAATACACTGATTTTTGTGGCTTGTAAAACCAAGTGGCCAAATGATTTCATCTTAATCTGGACCATACGTTAGAGCTGCACAGTATGTCGTTGTACCACAGTAGTAGGTGATGCAATATCCATATTGTAACAAGCCACGCCCACAATATATCACTGAAAGATCTACACATTTACTTTACAAACGCCTAAAAAGAATGCATGGAACTTATAAATGTGCAAATGTTTGATTGCAGTTAAATTCAGTTCAATTTTAGTCTTGTTTAGGGCCCGACTAACTCACAAAAAAAACACATTACTTACAATTGTTTAAATTGAATGGAACATAAGGTGTTGAAATGGTTAAGTAAAACACTGCAATATTATCATTATTATGGCAATATTGCACACCTGTATGCATGTCAGTGCTCAGAGCATTGTTCATTTGCACTGCATCCATGCTTACCTGCTTCATCTTTGTATATATTGCAAATTCTCATCATCCAATCATCCAATTTTTATATTTTATAGTGTGCACATACAGTATTCATGGATACGTCAATGACAGAGTACCTATTCTGCTTTCTTGAGCGATGTTGAGCTCATTTTTCTTTTCTTTTCTTTTCAAGATTACTACTTGAGCTGCTGTGATACTATTTCAGCCCGGGAGTTTTGTCACTTTGTCACCGGCCCTACAACTATCGTAGACTAGGGTGCTTCCCTAATGAGTACTGTATGAGGTAGTGGGATTGATTCCCTGTGATGTCTTTCTTTTCTAACATGGGCCACACACATGATCTGGGCCTGATGCATCTCCACAGTCAGCAGAGCGAGTAATATACCAATTAAATGTTGGCACTTAGTTATACACTTTTTTACACATCGCTGTTTTTTCAGCCACCTGCCTTTTCTCTATCAGCTGCTCACTGACACGCTGCTGTGCAGCTTTGGACCGTACCAACTTACACTAACCCAGAGGGGTGATTTATGTCTCATGGTATCTCACACGCACGAGGCAAAAGATATTTCTGTCTCCGTCATTATTTGATAGATTTACATGAAAGAAAATGTTTGTGTGACGTTATTCTGGTCTGAAACAGACTCCAGACTCCTGCTGCAGCCCAGTTACAGCCTATAGGCCAAATCTAATCTAATCATGCCAGTTAATAGCACAGTGCAACTAACAAGGCCATTTCCATGCATCCCAGTTTCTTCCTGTATAGCTGTGGCATTGCTGGCTGGATTTGCTACTTGCCCATTGTAATCTCTGAACCAATCAACTCTCAAGTTTACCAAAAATCACCCAATTTACAGTGACCTCCAAAACCCCAGAGTGGACAAACAGACGGAGCGCGAGATACTGGAGGTGTTTGCGGGGGTCAGAGAGGGGCCAGAACTTCAAAACCCAAGGAACTAGCCTCCCCCGTCTTATCTGCGCTTTCTTCTGCTTATCTGCTCCCCGTCAATACCTCCAGCGTACCCGCTCTCCCGCCGGGCCGCTTTGGGTTTCATCTCTGCGCGACCCCACCCATCCGGCGTCTTCGTTAACCCAATTACCTCCGAGATCGGCGCAACCGGAGAAAGATGCAGCCGTGCCACCGTGAATACGATGGTGCCAGCTGTAACCGAGCGGCGTGGCAATGGTTTACTATATGGTCTGTATGTGATCCATTCGCAAACACACACATGGAGCTGCTGGGGGAGGAGGGAGTAGTCCACTTTCTGGGACGTGGGGGGGGGGTTATTTATAGCGGTACGTACAGAAGATCCCAGAATGCTTTGTGGGTTTTGGAGATAGCGCCTTTGCATTCACGCTCTGTAATTTAAAAACTTGTTATGGCACAGATCAAAGTGAGAAACTTGCATAGCCTATATACACGGGTTTATTTCTTGTACAGAACAAAATGACCACAAAAGAAACGCAAAGAGAGAGAGAGAGGGGAAAAAAAGTGAATAAAATAAATGAACAATGGCCCTGGCGCGTAGACGGAGCAGAGTGGCGGGGTCGGACGGAAAAGAGGGAAGAAGAGAGAGAGGGAGAGGGAGAGATGAAGCGGTGACAGCGGCAGCCATGCAGGTTGCCATGACGACGCCCGCGAAGAGAGCAGGTACAGCAGCGGAGGCCTCCTGGGAGAAGAGCAGCCACCCGCCTCCCTGCCCCCACCCCCCTTCATCCCTCCATCCCGACGTTTCCCATCCCGGCGCTCTTTATCCAGCGTGCTCCATAAGCCAGGCACCGAGTCCACACTATACACACCCTGTACATTCCAGCTGAATGGACAGACGGTGATTGTTGTGTTAAAACGTTTTTTTGTGGATTAGATTGCTTCGAAATGGAATGTATAGATCATTTCGAATACACGTGTAAGAAGACAGAATTGAGTTTTTTTCCCCACACTGAAAAGGCAAAAAAGGAGTGAGCACGCAATAATATCTGATTTTAAACACAATTGTTTTCTTATTCCAGATGTCCCGGACTGGTACATTCGGTGCACCCCTTTGTCAATGTAAGCCCCACTGAGGTTCTGAATCCCGTTTAAAAGGGAGAGACCTGGCCAAGGGATCAGCCAATACAGTCAGACCCGAACCAAGTATATGTTCCATTCAATTTAAGGGGAGACAGTGCAGGCAAAACTCAATTTTCAGGTTTTGGTCCAGTTTGTTCCCCTAATAGTATTGTATACACTTTCATCTGGAAAACTACTACCTAAATTATCTAATCTTAACAATAAGGAATGTAATCATTGCTCTGATTCAGCGTTTCTCCGTAGAACTGTATGGGAGAGTCGTACAGGCAACTCCTGTACGACTGAGAACCTACACAAATATATGGGAGAATGTAACTTCAAATGACCTTTGTCTCAAAATGCATTTTTCTCATTCTGCACTTTCGAAGCAGACTAGACTCCAAACTTTCCAATCTTGTACTTAATATTTTTAAGATTTGTTCAGTGGGATTTTGCTATATTTAATTTCTAGCCTGATTTATGAGTTTTGAACCCAAAAAAACAAGGCAAAATTTGAATTTATACAGATTTATTCACCACGAAGATATCCAAAATCCCCTCTGAAAAATAAAGCCATACATTTAAACCTGGCTTCAATCATGTAGATTTCCATAATAGCCATAAAATTCCTTCTTTTTTACGAAAATATAAAATTGACAGAAAACATGCCATACCTATTTTTGGTTTTCATGATTATATGAGATTTTTCCTTCTCCTACAGCAGTAAAAAATACTTGTTTAAGATGCACACTGGCCATGAGTTTCATCTGAGATCATTAATCTTTAAAACTTGTAATTCAACAATGCAGCTCTTAATAAATATGTCTGATTAGTCTCGCCAGATTGTACCGAGTAATCCTTCCTGCAGAGTAAAAGCCCGATAACTTTTACTCCAGTCGGAGGTCTGCACGGCTTCACACTTAAACAGATTCTGGAAAAACCTGTTTGTGTTTGAAAATGGCAGCATTATGTTGCGAGCAGACGAATAGTGACACCTTTATAAGAGATTGCACAAACACCAGCGCTGGCGGCCTGGTGCCTTCCCTCTTAATGAAGGAAAACACACCGCTTAAAGACCAGTCAGCCCCATCACCGTCATTATGGGGAATGGGCAGATCATTACCATTGCTAAGAGGAGTTACTGGGCTGGTTGGTTGGTTTGTTAGTGAAGCGACTGCAGGCCATGTTTTGGTTTTAGATTTGAAAGCTGTCGATATCAAAAAGACAACATTAGCGCAGGAGGATTGGACTGTCAAAAATATGAGCAAAGAGAATGAACTGAGAACAGTGTGGACATTCAGACAGAGCCATGGTTTGAGGCACTTTGCTGTGATTTTGATATTCACATTAACAAACTTATACAAGTGCAAACAATTCCAGTGTAAAAAATGTCAAAAAGTCCTATTTTTTGGATATTTTGTTTTGTTTTTTTAATAAGCTAGTAATGTACTGTAAAAAATAAAAAGACTAGATAGTGCAATTATTTCGTGTACATCTCCGCGGACTTTTGCCACTGGAGAAAGGAAATGACCATGTTTGGATTATTACAGCATCTTGTTGGTTTCATTATGTGCACCACATGGACCAAAGGGGTTCATATTTGTGAATGGATGCGCGTAGGAAACACAGCGGTCCACAGACATGTCGTTAGGTTGACAAATCATCATAGGGCTGCAGGATTTTGGCAAAAAACCTAATTGAGAAATTGCGATTCGATTTGCAATTTTAATATTATTTTTAGTTGAGTAATTCTTTCCTTTAGTAATTGTGGAAATAATACTGTGCATCTAAATATAAATCTTTTTTTTTTTCAATTCCATAATTTTGCAGGCTACTTTTCTTGCATTTGATCCTAAAAAGTGACTCCGCAAGTTGTGAAATTTGGTTTTAAACTCATGTCCACAACCACAACTATCAATTTCTCTCTTTTCTCTCTTCTCTCTTGCATTATTTGTAATAGGAAAAATCAGGTATAGTGCCAATTATGAAAAAAAATGTTGCAATCAACTAATCGTGCCGTCTTTTCACCGCGGTTACCAATAACACTGTTTACTGTCACAGTCCTAGTATTGTCATTTGTCAGCAAAATATACTTCTAAAACTGCTTTTATACATCGCAGTAGTGCTAATTTATTCTATTTCAGCTTCATGAAACGCTGGAGACGCAAGACTGAAAAAAACCCTCATCCTTTGGGGTTAGGTCTAAAAAAAAAATAGACACCAAACTTAGGATGAGTTTGGTCTATTTTACTTTGACAGTAAAACTAGGCCATAATTCTGAAAATTGACCCCAAAAAATATCTTCACCTGCCGAGTCTTGCCTTAAGTTTGTAGTAATGATGAAAGTTGTTCCTCTTTATCAAAATGGGAGACGTCAAGGTGCACTATACTCCTCCCCAATCAGGCCAGACTCAGTCAAAAGAAGGGGCAACTTTATGAAAAGGGAATGAAGGTGCAATAGCCTTCCATGTCATTTCCTGCTTCTGCTTATTCTCATCTCTCGCCGCAAGCACAACACAACACCGTCCGTCTTTGCTCCTTCATTCCCTTAAATTTTCTTGGCTAAAAGTATTCAATTAACTTTCGTCAACCAAAGAATGAAAAGGAAGAACTCCAATGTGAACTCCATGTGGCACCGCTTTAAAGAGCCTCACATCATTGAAATCCACCGCCAAAGGAACAGAAGCTCCATAAAAACGCAAGCGTCATGAAATAAGTTTGAATGAAATCAAATGAATGTGAAGTTGAATAAATACATTTCATTTTAAAAACCACAGGCTCCGTCTTTCATTGTTTGATTTCAAAATAACCAGGTATAGAGCCTCTAAGGTATGTACAATTCCCAATTTTCCCCTCCACCTGTCCTGCTCTCACCTTTATATCCGTGTAGTGACTCCAGAGTACAAGTATGTGCGTACATCTGCTCGCTGTTGCCCAATTAGCGCACGGGGGGCAGCGCGTGCCTTTTCGCAGCCTGTTTTTGACCTACCTAAAAAGCCTAAAGCACCTCCAGCGTTCTCGGCCTCCCCCCTCTACTCTTCTCGGAGTCACCGAATCAACAGAGCTACTCACCGGCCGGTCGCATGTAGTTTTTAAGTAAGATTATCGCCGTGTTAATGTTGAAATGTGCAGCGGGGCGTGGAGGTGCGAGCGAGCATGTCCGCGCTCGTGTCTCGCACTGGTCATGACGAGAGGAGGACGAGGGAGAGGGGTTTTCAGGACAAGTTAACACACAGCGGGTTTTAGTAATACCTGTGTCTTTGAAGACCGGAGCGGGAAATTCTCCGGTTGCTCAATAGTGAGAGGATCAAAAGGTGCGGGGTGAACGCGAGCGGTTTGATTGGCATTTCTGAGAAGCTCTTTCAAAACAATTTTCATGAAATTACTGTAACGCTTGGATGAGCATGTGCTATGTCATGGCATGTTGCAAAGGAGCTCAATAGTCCCGCTCCACCCAGTGCCAGAAGTCTCAATAGAGCTTTGGAACTGACATCACAGTCCAATGCATTATGGGAATTTTGCCACCATTTTTCAGGGCCACAAAACAATGAAAACACAGCTCATTCTCTATATTACTCCCTCGTAGATTGTGCGTTCTAACATGGCAGCCATCTACACCAGTGGTTCCCAAAGTGGGGGTCGGGACCCCCAGGGGGGTCACGAGGCCCTAACCTGGGGGTCCCCAGATGAATTCAAGATAAAATAGAAAGACAAAATAACAATGTTTGTTAATGTAATATTTAGTTTAGGACAACATATATTTGTGAATTGGGCCCTAATAACAAAAAAAACAAAATAAAAATGCAATAATACATATAGTTTTAATGTTTTTCCGCTTGAAATAGTTACAAGAGGAAGTTACTTTTTACAGTGGGGGTCCCGAGTCGTTCAGATGTTCATTTTGGGGGTCGCGACCAAAAAAGTTTGGGAACCCCTGATCTACGCAACAGGCCCCAACTGGGCGACAGTGGCGCAGATGGTAGAGCGGGTCGTCTCATGATCAGTAGGTCGGGGGTTCGAATCCCAGCTCCTGCAGGTGCAGACTGTCGTTGTGTCCTTGGGCAAGACACTTCACCCAATGCCTAAGTGTGAGTGGTTGGTGGTGGTCGGAGGGACAGTTGGCACAGATGTGAGCAGCCTCGCTTCTGTCAGTCTACCCCAGGGGAAACTGTGGCTACAATAGTAGCTTACCACCATCAGTATGGAGTGAATGAGCCCCCCTCCCTTGTGAAGCGCTTTGGGTGTGACTATATCATATGAAAAGTGCTATACAAATAACATTCCTTTCCCCTTTCCAACTATCCTGAAGTTATTTGTCCATTTAGCTTCCCTTAGTTCTACAGGTAACAGGTAGTTGTTTGGACCGGTAAGATGGCGCCTCAACCACATACACATCAACACAATCTGCTGGCCACGCCCCCTTACGTGACATCACATTCCAAAGCTCTATAGCATCTACTATTAAGAGTTTAAGTTTTGGGTCAATCTTCATTTTATAATTATGCGTTTCCTGTCCATGAGTTGCACCGTAGCTCATTAGCTGCTATTGTTCTTTCACACCCTTATTATTTTTATTATAAGTTGCACTTTTTCTCATAGTTTTGGCTGCTCCTGCGACTTATACTCAGGTGCGACTTATATATTAATTAATAGGTTACGTTAACATACCAGACACCTATTCAGTTTGTTCTTTATGCTTTGTGTAGCTGAATAACCATCAATGTGCTACGCTAGCACCGTACATCTATTCAGCCCGTTGTTCTCTATACTATTGTTAGGTCAAGGTCAAGGTCAAATTTATAGCACATTTACAACAACCAACGCTGCCCAAAGTGCTGCACAGAATAAAAGACACAAAATACAATACAGCAAAATACAAAAAAAAGATATAGTAAAACAGAACAACAAATATTGCAGAAGTGCAACACCTCTCAGTTGCCAAAGGCCAGTGTGTTATTATTATAATTTACCTTTCAAGATGAAATGTCTGTTCTTGGTCTCGGATTTTGTAAAATATATTTCCCCCAAAAAAGCCGACTTATAGTCCAGTGCAACTTGTATATGTTTTTTTCTTCATTATGTGTTTTTGGCTGGTGCGACTTATACTCCGGTATGCGGTATTATTTTTTCTCAGAAGGTCGGTGGAGCGTTTGAATGGGAGTTTGACTTCCACCTGTTCCACCTGGGACTGTTGAGCTCCACTGAAAAGCGAGCCGAGATTGAATGTGGTGTGGCCACATATAGAGGTAATAGTATACACTTGCAGCATTTCCAAATCTCAATGGGACCTCCAACAGTCCAGAGTCACAACAAATAACAATCATAACTCACTCACTTGGTTTCATTTGCCATGCTGTGATAGGAGCTCTCTCTATACCTTCTATTAGAGGAAGAAGTCTGATCAGAAGGAAGGAGATTAAAGAAATACTTGCAGTATTATGAAGGGGAAAGAGAATCTTGTTTGTATTGCACTTTTCATATGACACAAGTCAGCCAAAGCTTCACACAGAGAGGAGTGGCTCATTCATTCTATGCTGGATATTATAATTGCAGTATAATAATAGGTTGCGTTCATGTGACATCACAACAATCGAAAAGAGCCTAGGGTTTAAAATTGAGGTGGAGGACAGCTGAACATATGGTGGGTAACGATGGAAACCCACAAATTGCCATTTCTTAAGGATGATATCTCTAATTAATGGGCTTTTAGACAAACAAAAGGTTCAATGTCTTCTCTGTCAAAGTCTTTCTCATGAAAGGTGTCCAAAAGTGGTGACAATATCCTAAAACATGTACAATGTTGGCCAGTACAATGGACTTTCAGCCGTAAGAATAATATGGGGGGTTTGTGAATCCAATCACTACCAAATAATGATCAAGTACATGTGTGAATTTCCTTTCGGGGAACTTGTAGTTTGTACTGGCACCTGCTCTCCAACTAAAATAAAGGTCTATAACGTGAACGCAGCCTATTGCAGTCCTGGTGCCATTCGCTCTGGTTTTTTGGGGCCAATCTCTCGGTCTACCCACGTGAAACAAAACTGTCACAAAGTTCAACGCCTTTTCCGTCAGCGCGCATGAACTAAGGTCAGATTATCTTTTCATAAAAGGCATCCAAAAGAGGTGATAATATTCAAATACATGTTCTTCATGTCGGACGGAAGACAGGGCATGTTTGGGGGCCTAATTCCTACCAAATAGACCCTTTCATTGTTTGTAAACTAGAGGCGGAAAGCTAGACCCCTATCCATTTCCATTGTAGCTGTTGTCATAGCAATGATAAACC
This sequence comes from Lesueurigobius sanzi, assembly GCA_900303255.1. Taxonomy (NCBI): domain Eukaryota; kingdom Metazoa; phylum Chordata; class Actinopteri; order Gobiiformes; family Gobiidae; genus Lesueurigobius; species Lesueurigobius sanzi. Next base: position 19,230 of record OMNZ01006961.1, on the reverse strand, counting down.
AATGTCTAACTGTTGGAAATATCAGATAAAACCTTATTTAGAGTCTCAAATGCCATTCCTCTTGTTCTTGCTCCTTAAGCCACAACAGGACCACATTATTTAGTTGTAGTTTTACACTCATAATGGCTAGTTTTAGTTTAATCTTATTTATCTTGCTCACTTCCTGCCTCCAGCTGATGTCACTGATGATGTAAGCAGCGAAAGGCTCTACAATGATCAGGTTCAATATGTCGGAGATTTCTGAGATTATGATTAAAGTCTACAATGTGAATGCAGCCCATAGATTTAACTTTTTATTTTTCATTTCTGTACAAAAAAAAACAGGAGAAGCAGCCTATAGATGTTAGTGCTGTTTAGCATGTACAATAGGAAGCCCATGTTATTTGAGTAGGCTCCTCTTACTCAATAATAGCGCTTTTGCCAATTCTTATACTATGAAGGGAAACTGCTTAGTCATAGAAGCTCAGTAATAACTTAACAATCGTAGAATAGTAATAAAGTATAAAACAAACAAAGTTAAACACTAAGTATACAAATGTGCACAGTATATCTGAAGTTAATAAGATCGACTTCAGGACCTTATTTTCCACGTAAGTACATCGTTTCATGGTTTCTAAATCCACATTACGGCTGGAAAATGCCAGTTTACCACAGTCTGTGTGTCGCCGCAATTACACACACAAAAAAAAGAGAGAGGTCTGCTTCAAAAAAGGCTACTGCAGCGATTACAAAGTTTAAAAGCGAGGAAATTAAAGTTCGCCTTAATTTTCCCTCAATTTCCTGAGGTCTGGGAATGCTCAGCCCAAAGCCATTAGTTCAACTTAGGGGACTTTAAATTACAATGTGGTCAAAACAACAGCTATAATTAAGACTGTCACAACATGGCGCAGTGGCTGAAAGTGATGCCTCGATGCAATTACGGGTCACAGACTTTGGGGTCACCTGCTGAGGGCTTGTTGACCCGATGTGCTGCTATATTAATGCAGAACTGTATTGATCCGCCGGCACTGATTGATGACATTTTCGACAAAATTCAAATTTTGTCGCATACAGTGAGAATGTAAAGTATACACAGCATCCCAATGTGGCTTCACTTGCGTGTCCCATGATCAAAAATTAAAGCCAAAGTCGGAACAAACTTGGCTTTCAGACTCTTTGGGAGACGGTCCTTTGACCTCCGGGCCATGTTTGGGAGACTGCGTGGTTACCGATGGTAACAGCTGAAGAGGGGAAAACACAGGCCATCATCTGTGGCTTGTTTGGTCTCTCGATACAAGAAGAGACTGTTGCGAGTTTTTTTTTTAAGTCTAACCTAATAATAAACTTGACGTCAGATTTTTGAAGCAGCTTTGTTCAGATTCGCACACAATGCCGTACATGGGACCGACAATTCCTCTTCCTTAGCAGAAAAAGGGGTTCTGTGCTCACACTACGGATATGTTTAACTAATTTTAAGCTCCAATTATCCCGGGGAAGGTGGTACATATCAACCGCTTTGCTTTTGTGACAGCTTAGCCCGCGCCGGGAGTTTTTCCATTCAAATCAAAACACTGGAACTTCTTTCCTACAATAGATAAAGAAAAAGTAATTTAACCAAACCATTGCACAGAAACAGCCAAAGGGGAGATAAACAGAGGAAGAGGAATATTTTTCTCATAGACTTCAATGCAGCCAGGCCACGAAGCCCAATCCTTTCATTTCCTTTGTCCAATGGAGGATGACCCGGACCCCTGCGCTTGGGGAGAGCGATATTGGCAAAAATTAATATTTCTTGGACCTTCTTGATAACGTTTGTCAACATTATTTTGCAGACCATTTGAAAAGGTGCAAAACCTGTAAATGCCCTGATTGTACATTAATGTGATGTAGTAAAGAGAGTCTAATGTCGTCAACAGGGTTGGGTTTAGTTGAAGACGTTTCGTTTTCCATCTTCAGAAGCTTCTAGCTCTTGAAGTCAAAATATAGGGATAAACACACAAGCAGCAAGAGGGCTATTTAAACACTGGCCACTCCCGGGAGCAGTGGTCAGGATCACCACAACCCCACCTACTGCACTACATGTCTACACAATTTGGATTTGTTTCACAGTTAATGTATGGATCAAAAAGAGAATTGACTACAAATATTACTTGGCACTTATTTGGGAGGCTCTCATCATTAATTATAGATTTGATATGGCATATCTTCCACACAATTTTAATATTATCTTGTAGGTGATGTATTGCTTACCTCTTCTTTGTGCCCATAGGTTCACAGAAAGGTCAACAAGATCATTTGATAAACAAGACTTGTTGTTATTACGGTATGTAGCCAAGACTAAAGAGGACTTATGCTGCAATTGTGCTCATCAGTGTACATACCCTTTTCATAGAATATGAATGATAACACAAAAATACTTTTTCCACTTATGGTTAGTGGTTGTGGGAAGCCATTTATTGCCAAAGAACTGAGTTTACTCTTTTGAAATCATAATGAAACAGAAACTACTACTACTCCCTGATCTAACTTTTACATGACCTTCAAAAACTGCCAGAAAAAACTTCATTTGAAATACAGGACTCTCTGAAAAAACGGATGTTTGTTTCAAGATGCACAATATGTAAACTTTAGATCCAGGACATTTGGCTAGTTTCTGGTTGTAAAAAAAAAAAAAAACAGGTTTTTTGACAATAAATGGCTTCACGCAACCACTAACCATGAGAGAAATAAAGGTTTTTGTGTTCTCATTCATATTCTATGAAAGGCATAAGTTTCCATTCCCTGGCAGAATGTCAGGGAATGTAAACTTTTGAGCACAACTGTTAATAAATTATTACATTTTTAAATACTATTAACATTTCAATATTGTTCTACAATATCTACTTCTTGTGATGATTGATTAATTTGCGTGAGATCTGCATAACATGTATCACAATATTAGTTGATGCAATGTCCATTTCGCAGGAAGCCACAATATATGGGAAAAAGAAATCACTCAAATCTTCCATCTAACGAACCAAGCCTTCAGTAGCTGATGACGATCTTTGGAGTGAGATCGAAACGTCCTACACTTCACCTACAGAGTACAGATGAAGACTGAAGAATTTTTGCCTACGATGGACAACTCTTGTACGACTGAGAACCTACACGAACTTCCATCTAACGGATTTCAATACATTTTTGCAAACAGCCCAATACAAAAAAATGCATGAAACTAATAAATCTTGAAAAACTCCATTTTATTTTAGTAATACATTTTCTCAATTGGTTCTGTCTTGGTTAGTCTTGTTTTGGTCGTTTAGGATTTCCGATTGAATGATTGCAGAAAGGTCAGTAAGAGGCCAAGGAAATTACACCAATTAAACTCTTCTGATTTCACAGACTTGATTACAGATTCAAAACACGGCCCCCTCTCATTTCCTGTAGGTCCAGAGGAATCTGAGACTTCACCTCTCCGCCCATGGGTTCACAGGAGCACCTGAAATACCTCTATAGACCTCACTGTGTACCTGCCCTCTGCGGCGCTCATGAGTGGGGACTTTGTTTGCGGGCCGACTCACAAGAACCCACTTCCTGTGTCGAATCGCCGCTCACATTCCACACACTCGCCATCACACCATCTATTTTTTCACTCATTCTGTCCCTCCTCTCTTCCCCTCCATCTCTCTCTGTCTCTCTCTCTCTCTCTCTCTCTCTCTCTCTCTCTCTCTCTCTATGGGGGGCTTTGTCTGTAACGGGAGCAAAGCAACAAAACGCGGATTCATTTTTGCCGGTTCAACGTGATCCACACATTGGCGAATTGCAGTTAAAAGGGAAGGACTTTTGGCAGGACATTGTCACTATTTCAGAGCCCACTCGCAGACAGACGGAGTGTGAGGGACGCAGCAGATGTCTATGGGAAAACTAGTCTCCCATGTAAAATCGAGGCATCCGGACGTGACGTCAGAGGGCCGCAAGATACTGTACCCACGCTCATGCGAGAGGGCCACAGAGCACGATTCATTCAAACCGAACTGAAATGGCAAGTTGAAGGCGAGACACGGCAAAAATGCACTTTTGCTGTAGATGACCAGCTTGTAAATGAAGGGAAAAGTGGACTGCAAGCTTTCTGTCAGTTTGCTGTATGTTTTCTTATTAAAAAATTGCCAAAAGTCCCAATGGAATGTAACCATAGAAATATTGTTACGCAGAAGACTGGAAAATGTGTATTGAAAAACCTGAATCTGAAGTTCTGTATGTTTACGAGTAAATGTCAGCAATAGGGCTGGGTAAATCAAGCACCAGTATAAATGAGTTGATTTGACAATATTAGTCTTGTTTGGAGCGGTTTTGACTAGATTAGACATTTACTACAATCATCTACATTATTTGGCTTATTTCAGGACATTTTTTACTGATTCTAAGTTAATTGAATTTGGAAAATAAAACTGCCAAAAGGACAAGACCAATTTCCTCACCCCATTGGCAAATGAATTGAAATTAAAAAAGGAAACAAGTAGATAACAGCTCAGATTTTTGATAAACAAGATGAATTTGCAGCATTTAAACTTATCTAGATATTGACTTTTTTGTGTAGATGACAAATAATTTAGTATAGACGTTGAAAAAAGTATCGTTCAGGTATCTGTATCGTAAACCAAGTATCGTTAAACGGTGGTATCTCACTGGCAGAGACTTCCCGGAGACTCGAGACTAAAGGGGCCTATCTCAACGGCTTGGAGACTAGTTCACAACCTGGGGTAGACTTGAGTAGACCTACCTGAGAGCAGCAGAGGCTCGAGTTCCCGCCAGGTTACGAACTATTCTCCAGGCCGGTGAGATAAGACCTTAAAGTACTAGTACCCAGCCCTAGTCCTCAAGCTTTCGTAGATGGTGTCTTCCACAGAGGAAATGACCATATTTGAGCATCACGTGGATCAAACATGTCAGCATTTGTGAACGGATACACATGGGAAACACGATGGAGCACGGCCATTTTGGAGAGATTCCAGGACGAAATTCAACATGCGAGTCAACAAAACATCACAGAATTGTCATTGTGAAGCAGGGAAGCTCACAGTGCGGCCTGAGTGTGGTCCCATGGTTAAATCTCTGGTAAATGCACCCAGTTGAATGTTTCACAGCGTTGACCACCGTCTCTCTGGCCCTCAATGCCATACACACTTAAATATGCGGCCCCTGATTTAAAAGGTTTGGACCACACACCTCTTTTGTAATGGGTGAGTTTGGTCTGTTTTACATCGAAACTAAAAGAGAGAAGGGACAAAACTATCCAAGAAAAACTCAAAAATGACCTCTGCATGAGAAGTCCATGTGTCGTGTCTCGCCTTAAAACATAAATCTCATTTCTGAAAATCAAAAGGATAAGGTGAAGCAGCTGAAGTAAGGCCAAAACAGAGTCTACCATCTATTAGCAGTGGAGGCAATTTGACCGCGGCGATGACCAAGCAAGTTTGGTGAAGTGAGTTTTGTTTCAGCCGGTGGATTACTCAAACAAGCATGAATGAAACAAAGCGGGAAAGGAATAACATTGTAACATGGTTGAACTTAAAATAGAGGGGGGAAGACAGTGGAGCAGACTATTGGACTTTTAAAAGATTGGTATGTAGCCAGGAGATGAGTCAGAGAAGGCCCTTTTCATTGACTGCCTGAGACTCTGGGTCAAGTGAGTCAGAGGCCTCGGCCATTATGAGACTGTTGACTCTTGTGCCGGTGTTACCTTTGGCAAGAACACCCGCACCTGTCTGGGAAGCTCCACGCCAGACTGCTAAGGTAGGGCCGCACACACAGGAATGGTAACGCAAAAGTGACAGCGATAACCCAATTTTAACCCAAAAATGCAATATCCGTGTCGCAAGAAGCCACGATGTATATCAAAATGAATCAACTCTTCCATCTGATGGAGACTGACAAATGTTTTTGCTATATTGAACTAAAACAAAAAATGCATGGAACTTATAAATGTGCAAAAGTTCAGTTTTAGTCACGATTTTCCTAATTTCGTTCAATTTGCATAAGGTGCAAACTAGGTGTTTTTTGGAGTTTTGTTTTGACACATTTTGCTGAAACACAAATTAATGAAGGGAATAAACAGAGTTGAAAATGGTTTAGAAAAACATTGCATTAATATCGTTATTGTAAGTTTTCACAATATGGACACACCAAAACACTCTTCCTCTAGTGTTTATCTTATTGTCTTATCCAGTGTCCATAAGAGATGTCTATATAGTTTATTGATAGATGCTAAGAGGCATTTACAGTATGTTTATTTCATTCTAGTAGTGTTACTTCCTGTTTGCAAACTTACTTTCTTCTTTGATGTCACTTTTTCCCTGTGTGATCCTGTCTTTAGAGTTGCTGTAACAAGTTAATTTCTCCATTGTGAGATCAATAAAGACCTATCTTATCATTTCTTATCTTAATAGCAGCCATAGCAGTATGAAAGGATATGCCATGTATTTTGTTGCAATTTTGACTTGACTATTTACTTTTTTGCTGACAACGTCTGCACAATGGTTTTAGCTTCTTAAGCCATGCTTCAGTGGCTCTGTGGCTATTCCACTGAAATATGGTAAAGTCCAAGCTGTAAGTTTAGACAAGCTTTAGTCCCCTTTCAGACATTATTTTATCTCATGGAGTACTGCACTAGTCAAGCCCTAGTTCAGGGATCTCCAACCAGTAGCTCAGGAGCAACCAGCAGCTCGCCAGCCCTGTGCAAGTGGCTCGCCAAAGGATTTCTACATAAACTTGATGAGTCAGATTTTAGATGCATTTTTTAACTAAATATCTGTGTAACACTTTATAATAACTATGCCTTATTTAGCTTTAACAAATGATGAATGGACACTTAATTAATCATGAACAATTCATGACTTATACTTAATCATGAACAATTCATGACTTATACGTAATATCTACTTAACTTACACAGTACAGTTAATTAATGCTCAACTACCAATGAATAGCTCTTCAAATATTTTGGTTATTCATTATTTTTCAAAACTTAAGTAACTAACGGCTATATTATCTGTAACGAATATGTCATAAAGTAACGTAAAGTAATAAAGTATGAACAGTCTAAACTTAAAAAAAGCAAAAAACATACTCAAATTATTGTCTAATACAGTGGTTCTCAAAGTGGGGGTCAGGACCATCGCCAGCTGGGGGCCCCAGGATGAATTCAAGATGCAATTCTTCATTAAAAACAGCAGAGATTTGTGAACAGCCAAAACAATGTAAAGACATATTACAAATAAGCCAAATGTTAAATGCTTCCATTTGTTTAATATCCTCGATTACTAATTAGTTTAACAGCAGGGCGTCCCGGATTGTTCACGTGCTCATTTTGGGGGTCCCGGTCTGAAAGTTTTGGGATCCCCTGGTCTAATATAGCATCTAAAATGTGGTTATAAATTGTTACTTCATATAACTTCGTATTAAAAAGAATCTGAAGAGCTATTCATTAGTAGTCAAGAATTGTTAATTAACTGTAGTTATTAAGTATTAGTCATGCTTATTTAATGAATTGTTTATGATTAATTCAGGTTAAGGTGCATCGTAGGCAAAGATCTGTACTCTGTAGCTGAAGTGTTGGACGTTTCAATAGTCCAAAGATCTTCCTCAGCAAATAAAGACTTAAACACGTTTGTGGGTCTCTTAAGAGCAAACCAGAAGGCGGAGTTAACCTCCAAGTCCCTCCTCTCTTGGTGCTAAAGGTTGGATGGCTTGTTACCTCTCTATTGTCTCACCCTGGCCCCCATGGCCCTGCTCCGCCCAGTAGTCCAGGCTCATTAGCATGACATTGAGATGGTTTCACTCTAAGGCTGTTGTTGCGAACTGGTTTCTGTGTCAGTATGTTGTTATAGACTGGATCTAACTTAAATCTAAGTCCTCCATTGCGATTCATGGATGGATTGTCTTTTTTTCTGCCGGTGGACAACTCCTGTACGACTGAGAACCTACACAGATAAATAAGGTGTAGTTGTTATAAAGTGTTACCAATGTCTCCAAACATTAGGTGAATATAGCAAACCATAGCAGAAACTACAGTCATTTTCTTTTATTGTGTTGAATTATCATCTTGGCAGGCCTAGAGAAGTATAAGTAGCTCACTGTTATTTTTGGTATGCAAAGGTAGCTCACAGGGCAAAAAAGGTTGGAGACCCCTGCCCTAGTTAATACATCCACACATTCACTATCATTAATTACAATGGTGGTAGTGTATTTTGGGGCAAAATTGACTTAGTTCAAAAGGGTTGCAGATTCATGATTCATGATCCATGCTAAAATACTGGCTCTTGGGCATGACATAATTTACAGAGGTGATTACTTTTCAAAGGGCAAATTAGAGCTTCCAATTTACACATAGGCTCAACAAAACAAATAAAACTTTAAATGCGTGAAATTGCATCCAATTAAGAATCGGATCATTTTCGCACACAGATCCCACTGTGTAGCGTTCGATCAGATTGCAACAACAGTAATAGCAGCATTTTGTGCAGCCCTCCTGCAGAGAGTGCCCACATATACTGTACACAGTTAAGTGTGTCACACCTGTCTCCATCCGTAGTCTTAAAGACAGATTAGGTCAGCTGGAGGATCTTTGGCTCCGGCTGCACCCACTGACACTAATGATCTGCTGAGAGCGCTGGAGACCGGAGTCTGCTATTGGGACAAATTACATGAGGGACAGACGGGACAAGTCTATATGCATTTTGAGGGCGACTGACTCAGGCCTGTTTTTAGTCAGTAATCGGGTGGTCATTATCGCAATTGGTCTAAGGCAGTATTGTGATGGAGCTGCTATCCAGAAGTAAACACAAACTTTACCTCGAATTGAAGTCCGGGCTAAATATATGGCTAGAATTTAAGAGAAACCAGGAATAGTCCAAGCCTTCAAACTCTCATTGGCGAAATCCACATGGGCCGCTATAATCACGTCAACTAAAACCAATGGTGTGGCATAACAGGAGGCACATCCAAGCATCGCACTGCAGAGATCCTTCATCCCATTCAAGAAATGGGGACGAGGATGGATTACTAACGACGCAATTTGGGTGAATGCCCCGGGGCCCTGTACCCGAAGAGGCCCTTGAAAACAATGTGTTTAAGGAACACCAATTAGTTCTGGGAAATTCAAGCTCTTAAAAAAGGCGGCTGTGGCTAATCTTTAATTTTCATTTAAAGAGATTTGGGATTTTTTGTAGGGCACGCTGGAGGAGTGGAGCACTGTAAAAGTTTTGGAATGTGTCTGAAAGCTAACGGAGCCTGTAATGGAAAGTTGAAAGCGTTTAAACTATGGCAAAACGCAAACACTGGCCTAAGGGAAGGCAGAGGGAACGAGATATAGTTTAGTGTGTGGTATAAATAAGGCAGGGCCGGCATGCAGGAGTGAAAGTTCTGCTTTTGTTAGAGGGAATCTGCGTCTGACGTGGAGAGGCCTCTTGATCCTTGTGTGTATGCCTAAAAGAGGAGCCCTTGGTGATTATGGAGGTTTAGATTAAATTCTTTGAAACATTGAGCTGGGGCCATTTGGAGTTCGAGTCAAAGTGTCGCTTTGTTCCAAGGCGTTTCTGTCCCCAATCCACACAGTCTCTGAAATATGTCCAAAGAAAAGAAGTGCCATTGTGCAATCGAGTCTCCTGTACCATCATAAAAAAATATATAGGCACAGACAACTCTAAACTTGCTGTGGCATAAATTAGACCAAATATTAAAAGATTGTCATGTCAAACAGAAAAAAATAAAAAAGTTTGGAGGATGGGTGGTTCGACAAATATTTTTCCAAAAAGAAGCAAATCAAACATGACAAGGCGTTAGATGTTGGATGAATTATTAAGCACTTTGCCACTATGGGAATGTCTGCACTGTTAAAGACCGTGTTGTTTTAGTTCAAAAGTAGATGGATGTGGCTGTTTTTGGATGCTCCACTTTCTTTCAATGATTCAGTGAGTTTCACCTCCTCCTCACGGGATAAATCTAGATCCACAGTGGCGGAAAGTGTGGGCGTTCTGCCGGAGCCTATGAGGGGGGCATCTTGCGCGTAAAAGCTTGGCGTGGATGGTTCCGGAGAGAGAGAAGGTGTTGGGAGAGGGAGAGAGAGAGAGAGGTGGTGATGGAGGGAGAGGTGGGGGCTCGCCTGCATGCCTAATCAGCTTGCCTTCCTCGCGATTCCCGATGACATCATGCCATCCCAGCTTTCGCACCGCATCGCCGTTAACTTCCCCCGTTACCCCACCCACGACTCTCTGCGTACGCGCACACACACAGTCATCGGGGTTAACGGAAAGGAGAGTGATGGAGTAGTGATGGAGGATGCCCCGGGATGGAGCCCAACAATGCGCCGCTGTAGTTTCAGGATGGAGCGTGCACTTCACAGGTTGGATACCGGGACAGTCGCTCACGTGCACACGCGCGCCACGGTCCAGGACAGGCTTTATGAGAAACCTTGACATAAACTCCACAGATTGCAGCCCAGTCCAAATTAGGGGCAGGATGTGAGCGGGTGACACAGACTCCACATACAGAGGCACTGTATAATCAAGTCCAATTAGAGATTACCCGCTAATTACCGCCACACTCAGTCACATGCTCGCACACACACACACCTCCTGCCACAGTAAACCCGTCTGAGAGACACAAAGGCGCGTGTGAAAGCGGGGGGTGGGGGTGCACTGCACGGTAGCCGCCAGCCAGCCCCCCTCATCCCAACGGGAGTCAGGGGCGGCCAATAAGGCTCATATCTAGGTCGAGTGTCGTTTTTGCACTAGTGCCAGGTTAATGGAAGCTTGCACTCGCTAACACTTACGCGCTAACAAAGGGATATGTGCTTACCGTGGCGGTGTAAACGAGCAGCGCCGTCAACGCCAGTAGTCGAGGCAGCTTCATGGTGAGCCTCCCGCCGCTGCCTTCTCAAGGTTCAGGGAGGTGTGCGGGGGACAAACGCTGCTAATGCCGCTGCCTGCTGCGCTCGGTGTCAGGGTATAGTCTCTCCAACTTCAACACGCAAGCAGCCCGTCCTCCTCCGTGACGGTTCGCTTAATCCACGCGGTGTTGGCGATCGCTGCTTCTGCTGCTCCCGTTCACCCAGACCGGGGAGACTTGTGCCAGGCCCTCCCTCCCTTCGCTCCAAGTTCTCTCGTGCTCCGGACCTGATAGATTCACTGTAAACCTGCTCTCTCCGCGTCTTTTCCCCAAAACACACAGGCTCAGTGCGCACACGCTGGGTTTCTCCTCCCCCTCTCCGTGCGTCGAGGGCAGGATGTTCCGTATGGCGGTGGTGCCTGGCCTGGGAGTCTGGCAGGAGGAGGGTTGCGCGTGTGTGTGTGCGCGCCTCAGAAGGCTGTGTGTTTAAGTGAGGTGGGGGTATCACCAGCAGTCAGGCCGAGGATGCCCCCTGCAGCTCGCCCATGCACCAACAGGCCTCAAAGTACTTTTAAATACACGCAGCCAGGCTCAGCCCCGCGGTGCGTTCATGGCCGCTACGGATTAGTTTAACCCCTCTAACCAAATGTGGCAAGATGTTGGCGGTGGATTTGATACTGATATCCATTAAGATCAATGTATAATTCTGCTGTATTTATGTGCAATAACCAAGCAAATAGCTCACATTTGAGTCTTACATATACCTGAAGCTTCCAATGAGAACATCTGCGCATATCTTTCTCAATTGTTTTAATGAGTGGAGTTTGGTATGGCATTATGCGCCAAACAAATTAAGAGTTGAGAGATTTCCACAGTAATCTTACTCATAAAACTTTGTAAATTAAACTTGTCTCTGGCTGGATTTCTGGAAGAACTTTTTACTTGGCAATAAATTATTACGAGTTGCTTCCCTTTAGGTAGTGGCCTAATGTTAAAACTCCTATTATGACTTGGATAATGCATGCTTGTACACCTGTATTGCATTTGGGTTTGGGAGGAGGAGTTTTCCTTTGATGTGAGTATAACGTGTGCGGTGTTAGGACCATGTTATAGCTTGTGTGCCATTACTAGGCGCAGTCACTGGAACAAGTCCCAACAGAGTGTCAAGACTGTACCATTAAAAGATGCCAGCGACATTAATCAGTCATGTTTACAGCTCCCCGAGAACCAAAACAAAACTCTCATACCTCAAGCTGCTACTTTCTTTTCTTATAGTCAGACCTGTGTATTTTATTTTGCCCAGTAGGGCTGGGCGATAGGGCCAAAATCACGATTCTTTAGTTTAAATCACAATTTCGATTTTATCACAATTCATGTGTAAATTGTCTTTTAAAGGAGACTAAAGTCATCTGCTTCTTGGGTTTAGACCTGGTTTAGTCTTGGTTAAGACCGGTTTAAGTCCAAGTTTCAGTCCTTGAGAGTTTTGACATGTTTCCCTCATGGTTTAATCCTGATTTAATCCTGGTTCAGTCGGTGATATTGTCCAGGTTTAGACCCAGTTTTCTCTTGGTTTATTTCTGATTGAGTCCTTGGGTTTAGATCTAGTTAAGTCCCGAGTAATCATTTCATTCTGTCCCTGGTTTAGTCCTTTTTAGTTTGGTCCTGGTTTAGACCTTGATTTCAGTCTCCATCCATCCAATCTTTAGTCTGGTTTACTTCTCGTTTTAGTCCTGGTTTGATCCAGATTCAGTCCGTGATATTGTCTGATTTTAGTCCTGGTCTAGACCTAGTTTTCTCCAGGTTTAGACCTGGTCTAGACCTAGTTTTCTCCTGACAGTAGAAGCAGTGAGTATTTGAGCTCAGAGCTGTGTTAAACAAAAAAAAAACTGAATCACGATATGACGATGTTCCCAAAAAAGCAGATCTTCACGGAGACCAGATCACGATTTGATTTTTATCGTCATATCGCCCAGCACTACTTCACAGTTTCGGCTTCTTCTGCTGCCTTCCTCAGAAGTGTCGCATGATGGTGAGGGACGCAGCAGAAGAAGCAGCCCAAACAAACGTAAAATAAAATACACAGGTCTGACTATAAGAAAAGAAACTAGCATCGTTAGTAGAAGACCTTATGAACCTAATCGGACTACAGCGAAATGCAAAGAAACAAACATGAGACTGTGAAATTTTCAAAGTTTTTTTTGTTCAGTTTGGTTTTCAAAATAAAGATCACACAATTGTTTAGAGACAATCTACAACAGGAGTTACAAAAAATAGTTGCCCAGGCAATAAGCATACACAGGTTCTGTTAACTATACACATATGGTTACAGTGTGCTCGTAGTAAATATACACAAGGCTGATCCAAATGTACACCGCACTATCAGCGGGATGCCTCTCACCCAAAAGGACATGGACAGTATGATACAGCACTTACAGCACTAGAGAAATGCCAAAAAACACAAGAATCTCCTCTGTACAATCCAGGGCTTCCCCCCAGAGAAAACGGGCATGAGCTTAGCGGGTCAGCTTGCCCCGGCTCATGACACATTTCATGGGGTCAAGCGTTCCTATAAAAAGAGCTTAAAAAAGGTCAAAAGAAAAACAAAAAAAAATCCTTTAAACAAATGAGAAGACACCACTAAATAGAACAGAATGTGTCCAATTGGGATTCAGTGGGAGGTCAATGTCTTAAGTTAAGCAGTGACAAGATAAAACCAAGCGTGGCGAATCTTTGTACAAGTACTACGCTGTATAGAAAGGGCTTTTCAAAACAAAAATTTGATATTACAATTTACAATATACAACAACTCATATGTCACAACCAAGGAGGTGAGAATATACACTGAAATGCACAGGTTTTTTCTAAGATTTTTTTTAAAGGTGAGATTTTTTTTTTTTTCCTTTTCTTCTCATACCAAAAAGGGTGGTAAAGCACTTTTACATTACAAGGGTTTACAAATGTACAATTATACAGTCAGAAGTATGTGGTCACTACTAGGATACATTATAGATACAGATTCAACATCAAAAACCAGAAAAACTACAAAGTTTTATATATATATTTATATATATATGCAAAGGTCTACACCAAGTATACACGATATATTTATAGAAGCAAGACCAGAAACGAATCTCCCATGCTAAATGATCTGTCTGCTGGTTAGCCGATGGCGCGTGTGTGTGTCATCTATGATTCAGTGGAGTCAGACAAATTAAATATTTCTTCCATCTCATAGTGGTAAATAGCTGTAAGGATGGGAGGAGGGACAGTAGGATTGTGGTGCAGCAGTAGCAAAAAAGTGAAATGATATCAGTTTTTATCCGATGTAAAGAATCCAACATAACAATTCAAAGCGAAGAGAGAGAAAAAAAAAAAAGAGAAAAAAAAGGCGGGAGTGGATGGATGAGAAAGCCGGGGCTCTCACCTCTGTCCACTCCCTCCGCTCTCCTTCCCCGCTTTCCCCTAGTTCAGCAGGCCGGGGCTCGGGTGGGGGGAGGGGCACGCAACATCTCCGACTAAGGCTCCTCCTGTACGGTTGTCATGGAAACAAGGGATCGAGGGGGTACTCCGTGTCCTCGGCGAGTACGAGACAAGCGGGAGATGGGGGACGACGCTCTCCGAAGGGTCAATTAAGAGTCGGGGCTGGTGGACATGACAGCGCGGAGGGTATCAGTGAAAAGGCAGCCGACAGACATGATTTCAGGGGAGAGGGTTCAGGGTGTGGCGGGGGGGGGGGGGGGGTTT
>OMNZ01006959.1:26958-44850 GCA_900303255.1 Lesueurigobius sanzi | reverse complement strand
AAGCACTGTTGAGTACATTGTGTCCAATTTATTGATCTAATAAAGTCTCATCTTATCTGATACACATTATCGATGCAAAATACTTTGAACTTGCAGTGCACTGTCTGTGATTCTCCCTTACTTCCTGTTATAACCTCTTGATAATGTGGAAAAGAGAAGGTGCGTCATTAGATAACCCACTTTGATACTTCTTGCTTTTTCCAATTTTAGGGAAGTGTATTGTCAGTGTTGTGTGTTACTTTTGCTTCGGCAGATGAATCTCTCATAGATCATTTGTTGCATAATAAGTTCAACAATGCTGTCATTTTGAGCTTAATCATATCATAGCTCAAAAATTCGAAACAAGATGACAAGACATAAGCAGTTTAAGGTGGTGTTATAATAGTATGGAATATGCAGGTGGTTGTGACCTCCAAATTTAGGCAATGCTCATTGAAATACTATTTCAATGAGCACGTATCGAGAGAATACGAGGTCTGTTTAGGGGATGTACATCCTTCCTTCCTTCCTTCCTTCCTTGCGTAAACATTAAAATAGTCTTCAAAGATAGATCTTGGCTTCTTTTTAAGCATGTATATGTTTATTGTAACTCCAGGTGTGACAGAACCCCCTTTAACAGTGAATTATATTTGATTTGCATATACATTGTGAAGGAAATGATCAATAATACATTTGTCACCTGAAAATAATGAGATTTGGGAGAATGCTAGTTAGGGCTGCACGATTCTGACAAAAAACCTAATTGCGATTTTTCGGCCTGAAATTGCAATTCAATTTGCGATTTTTTTCTGTTGTTATGTGTTTTGTCGAGGCATGAGACGTCATGGACATTTTGTCTCACGATTATCTTGGACAAAACTATTGGGATTCACAATATTATCACGGCAATTATAGACCCTTTCATTGTTTGTAAACATTCCTGGCTTAGCTGGAGGCGGAAAGCTAGATCTCCATCTATTTCCATTGTAGCTGTTGTCATAGTAACGATAAACAAATGTCTAACTGTTGTTGGAAATATCAGATAAAACCTTATTTTATCGTCCCAAATGTCATTCCTCTTGTTCTCGCACCTTAAGCCACAACAGGACCACATTTTTTAGTTGTGTTTTTACACTTTTAACCCCTAGTTTTAGTTTAATCATATTTCTCTTGCTCACTTCCTGCCTCCAGCTGATGTCACTGATGATGTAAGCAGCGAAAGGGTCTATTGCAAAATTTCTTGTTGGTGGTTTGACAATAATCTTCAGACGCGATAAAACTAGTATTGCCAGAAAGCTATACTTCTAAACTGCTATTCTACATCGTTCTACTCATTTATTACCTTTCAGCTTCATAAAACACTGGAGACGCAAGACAAAAGAAAAACCCCTCAGTCTCCGGGGTTTGGTTATTGCAGTATTTAAAATTGCGATTAATTAGGTATTTTACTATAAGAAATGCCTGAAATAAAGTAGATGCTTGTATTTTATTCTAATTATTGGGTGAAATGTTACGCGGTGTACCTTTTAACTTAACCTACAGCAATGGGTGTTTTTTTTAATTATTTTTTTCACTTCCTTTTAGATGCCCATTGCTGTGGATCAGATGTGTACATATAGCCTTGATTGAGGCCCGCACTGCTGTCAGGATTAGGCTGTAGTAGACGGAGGAGAAAGCCTTTGTGGTGTCTGAAAACAGCATTAGCCTACTAATACACTAATCTGACTCACATGGCGCTGGGCTGTCTTAAAGGGAAATCGTCATTGTGGTCATGCTCAGCTCACCAGCTATTTTTACGCAAGAAGACACCCACACACAATCGGCAGCAGCAGCAGCAGTAGCGCACGAGGCACCTATAGCACCTGTTTGTTTTTGTGGCAGAGGTTAGATTAATGGCGTCGCAGCGAGAACTGACTCATCTCCAGGGTTTCACCAGCCTCTTGTTGTTCCTCTATTTACACGCACTTCCTGTTGCAACTGGACAGCGACAGAACAGGTCTAAGTGTGATTTGAAGGACTGAAGAAGTTAGAGATGCTGCTAAGAAGCTAAAGGCTCCATTGAAGAGATACAGTATGAGGTATTTTTGGATTATAGCAAGTGCTTGTTGAAGTCTTTTGAAGTGAATGTCTATATTGCTTGTTCATAAATGGATGACACCAGAATTTGCACTTCGGTCATCTCATCTGTTGTTTTGGAAGTAGTGGACAATGTTCAACCCATATTCCACTCATTACTTTTAATTTGATCATCTACTGAGTCTTAAATTGATGTGTTTACTTATTTATATATAGTTTTACTTGTAACTGGATGTACTTTGATATCTGGGAAGAACTTTGAATACTCTAAATGCTTGTCAAGCTGTGGTACGTATACCACAGACATAATTTCTTCCCCCTTGAACCTGGTTTAGTCTTGATTTGATCTTGACCTAGGCCTGGTGGTACTTGGAGGGCCAAATATTGGAACTTTGGTACTTCAAAAGTTTGAAAACCACGGCTCTAAATAAATGTGCCAAGCCTGATTCATGATCCAAACTCTTATGCGTACTACAGTAATTGTGTAGGTTCTCAAATAGCTTTGAACTCATTTTCCATATTGCCAATCACTCACATCCATTACACTCCATTGTAACACATCTTTGCATGTAGAACTAGGGCAGTATCTCTCTCAAGGGACCACTCTTCCACCTTTCCACCTCCTCATTGGTTCCCATCATCGCAGCAGCAAGTTTTATTTTTAACTCTCTCACTCACATGCCAACGTGCTCTGCTTACAGCTCCTCAGTCTGTGACCAGAACTGTACAGCGGCTGCTTCCTTCTCGTTCTACCAGCTTTCATTTTTCTAACGCACTTCCTCTATTCTTTTCTTGCGCAGCATCGCCGACAGCAAGACCAAGCACCTGAAGTCAGCCAACGGCAGCCCAGCTCACCGCGGACTGCCGAAACAGACCAGCGTAGACGGCGACCAGCCCAAGCCTTCGGAGGGGGAGAGGAAGCCACAGGAGGCACCCAAACCGGCAGCCAATGGGGTCGTAGCTCACATGGATAAAGTGAATGAGGAGCGCGGGACGGACAGTGGGGATGAGGCTTTGAGGACTGAGAGTAAGGGGATGGTGAATGGGGAGATGGGCAGCGAGGAGCGCACGAAGCAGCCCTCGCCCCCGCAGTTAAAAAGGACTGAAACGACTGACGATGAAGACCAGAGTGAATCTAGAAGTGATGAAGTCGGCACACAGCCTAAGGTATGTGCGCATTGTTCCCCATGCTAAATTTGGCGTTGGTTAATGTGCCAGCATTTGACATCACGTGTTAAGGCTTCCATTGTGGGATTGAGCAGATACTATACTGAATATTGAATGGTCTGAAATGTTTTAAAATGTAGAATTTACATTTTCACTAATTTTCATTCAATAAGAAATGCTCCACAAGTGCTTGCTGATATAGTTTCCGTCTTCTTTGCTCCAAAATGTCACACACACACCCCTGTAGTTTCACACTCCTTCATAAGCAGATATTGAGTTCTGTGTGGGCTCCAGCATTCTCCTCAGCTGTGGCTCATTCATTGTGTGTCCGCTGTATCGAGTTACATTAGTACAAGTGTGTCGGTCATTTGTCCCAAAGGAGCTATTTTCTTCCAAAGGCTGCAGCACATGTCACAGACGGGAGCAGCTGAGTTCAGGGACCCTCCCCGGTGTCGGTCTGTCTCAACAATATAAATACCACGGGCAGCTCTCAATCAAAATATCGGAAGCTTTGAGTAATGTATAAGTACAGTGTGATGTAACGCATGGAGCTAAGGCATCTACACAAGAACCTACAGGAATATACATTAGTCATCACCGGTCCATGCCATTAATAGATTCATATAATGCCACACTGATGTCTTAATAAGTTAGAATTTCTAGATTTAAGAATATTTAACGTTAATTTAAGTAGTTCTGACTTCCCAAGTGAAAAAATCTGCAAAGATGTTTCTTTTTTTTTATTCCAAGTGCAAAAAGACTTTAAGAAATTATCTTCTTCCAGTGTATTGTGTATTTGTATATAACAATGGAGGCACAACTGGCTAGTTCTCCGTGAAGCCAGTTAGCATACGGGGGCGGGCTCCAGAACCTGGATGCTCCTATTGACCATGTAAACTTTTTGGCCCCTGTTTAACTCATTATTGGAAATAGTCTTGGTGTTATGACCCTCAAGTGCTCGTCTTACCACGCACAACACCGTCTTGTTCTTTGTCTTTTACTATATTCAACATTATTTAAGATATTAACAAAAATAACTGGCCAATCAGGTGCCTTTTTGCTCTGCGGTTGCCATGGGAACGTACAGTAACTCGCACATACCAAATATGGAATTAGGCTCCAAAAATTCAACATGGCGGCGGTTCAAAATGGCTAAACTGCTACTAGCGTGAATTGACTTTATTAGCCACCATAGATTGTATAATATTGATGGAGAGCTAATTGGCTAGCTCTGGTCGAAGCTCGCTAGCATACAGGGATTGTTTGCGGAAGCCGGAAGAGCCCATTGACTTACATGTGAACTTTTTGGCCCCTCTTTAACTCATGATTGGAAATAGTCTTTAATATGGGCTTAGTGTGCTTGTCTTACCACGCACTACACCATCCTGTTCTTTGTCTTTTAATATTTTCAACATTAAAAGTAGAAGCTGATTGGCACATACCTTTTAATATGGAATTGTTTCCTAAAAACAACATGGCGGCACTCCAAATGCTAGCATGAACTTGCCTCATTAGCCCACGCTGAAAACAAAGGGGAAAGTCACGTGGGCTACGTCCATCTTTATCAATGGTCTATGGAAGCCACGCAGGCGACCTCCATTGTTGTATACGCTCTATGATTCAGGCACTGTAGGAAACATCAAACAATGAATGAATCATAGCATGTTCTGTTTTTCTTCTTAAGCGTTTTGATGTCATCATTGAAATGCGTAGCTGGGCTGAAGGAACTGAGTGAAAATAATAATTCATAAGTGCACGTGAATGTAAACATGGGCAGCAGCGTGAACATTTGAGAGAAGACTGAATATACATAAAAACGGCTGCTGTAATATGAAAAAAAAATCACAAGTAGAAGTCTTGCAGAAGGGGGGAAAATGGCTTAGATAAGAACATTTCTTAAAAGTGCTTGAATAGTCAGAATTTATGCTGATATTGTGTATATTTGGACTATCTTATGTCAATGAAACAAGAAGGATTTTTCTCTTCTGTCTCATTTCAAGTGTTGTTTTTTCTTATCATTGTATTATATTAATTTCTCTCATTCTCTTGGCATGTTCCTTTGGCAATCTTACTTCAAGACAATCCAAACTTACTCAAAATCAGAATAAATTGTGTTAATTCAAGCACTTTTTAAGCAACTTAATGAAGCAGCATTGACGTAATAAGATCCACTGGGTTTAGGACATTTCTGTTTGCGGAGGAGATTATAATATCTAAATAATGGCAGTCTTGAGTGCACACATTCGTCCACCTTATGGCTTGAGGGCAGTTGACATAACGGTGTGAAGTTAATATGAAGGCTTAATTGTTGTTTTACATAATCACAGTACTTTTGGGATGTACTGGGGGATTTTTTATAATGATGAAAGTCTATGTATGTAACAGCATATTGTCAAACTGGGTACTTCGTGTTGTAATACTAGCAGCGGCGAGCGCATTTGTGTGTTCAGAAACCACTCGCCATCATTTTGTTTTGAGTCAATGTGTCATGTGCTTATTGTCCAAGTTTGGTTAGCTGTGTTATTGTTCACTTTGGTCTCCTTCTTCCCCGTTTTCATTTCCTGTTCTGGGAGGCCGCTGTGATCACACTTCATCGGGCTGCTATTAATTGCACATACACAACAAGTGTTACGCGCGCAAGAATTCACGCCATAGTGCAAGCGAAAGACGTCGCACATAAGGCCTTCTGTGTGCTTCGGCCTGAAAGCTAAAATCAATCAGGTGACATTTTTAAACAGCAGAAAGTTGGATTTGGTTAGTTATAAATTACTGATAAGAATAGACTCTTGTAGTGTGGAATGTTTGCTTTCTTTTCTACTACCAACAAGTTTGTTAAAAAGTAATTTCCTACTTTGCTCCAGTGGCAAAACACTTTTTTGTCCTGGTGTGACATCCCGTTGTACACAATAGAGAACAACCCACTGGCCCAAAGTGAAGCTGCTTGTTAAAACAGGGGCTAAATGGCGAGTGCAAGCAGGGAAATGGCATTTTTGCGGGTATTTGAAATTATGTGTATAGTGTATTGCTGTATTATCTGCCAAAGGAACAAGTGTTTTTGCATTTAACTTAAGAAAAAACAACTTCTTGCTCTTAAAATTAGATAATAAATCAAAATTTACATGAAATTATATGCTTTTTCTTATTGTAAGTGCAAAAATACTTGTTCCATTGGCAGATAATTTTACTTGGCTAGTCAAAATTACATAAAATCAGGTAAAATATTATTTTTGCAGTGTAGGGCCTCAAATCATTATGTAAATGTAAGAATTGTTCACATGATTTACCTTCGATGTACTTTTGCCTCTGAGCAAATGTTTGGTCAATGATCACCAAAGTGTAAGCCAGGAGCAGATAATCTCACTTTTCATTGAGACCTATTCTGCTCAGTGAATTTAGAAATCATTTTGACTTGGTAAAACATCACAGTTTGTTATAGAACTGCATTTTCTGTGGCCCGTGTCCTTTTTTAGTTTCTATTTACTATTGCAGTGTTCCTCAAACTGTGGTACATCTGCTATTTCAGACTTTATTGAATCTTTTCTGGTTTAGACATGGTTTACATTACTATTTCATTCCCTTTTACACCTGGTTTCGTCTTGATCTAGGCCTGGCTAACATTTTATGAGATTGAACTTCTTGTACAGCCACATGTGAACAAATATATTAACCAAAATGTTCTGCTTTTTCTTCAGGAGACCAACGAGCAGAAGTTATTTAAAATTGCCAGTGAGCTTCTCCAAACAGAGAAGGCGTATGTGGCGCGGTTAAACCTGCTGGATGAGGTCAGAGCTATAACAATTTATTCATATAGTTCTTTTCTCATGGGAGCTTTGCTGTAAGTGACTGGTTCTTGTGTGCAACCCAGGTGTTCAGTGCCAAACTCATGGAGGAGGCGAACAAAGGGACATTTCCTGTCGACGTGGTCAAAAGCATCTTCTCCAACATCACCTCTATTAACGCCTTTCACAGTCGGTTCCTGCTTCCAGATTTAGAGAAAAGAATGGGGGAATGGTATGTATTAAGTATATGTCAGGCGAATGTGGTAATTAATCATTATAATGTATTGTGTTCTTTGCTCCAGGGCCTCCACTCCTCGAATCGGGGACATCCTGCAAAAGCTCACACCCTTCCTCAAAATGTACGCCGAATACGTGAAGAATTTTGAGAAGGCCATGGATGTGCTCAAACAGTGGAGCGACCGCTCCCCCCACTTCAAAGCTATTATTACGGAAATCCAGGTACGGGCATGGGTGACATTCGCTGGACTCAATATTACATGTTCTTGGAATCAAGGAGGTGGAGTTAATGGGAAAATGTTTGGACACACCCTCTCATAACCGAGCACGGGAACTGTGTTCTAAAACTGCACTGATTTTGTATTGAAGACCTTATAACTTTAGTCATTTCAAAAGTCATCAACTGGACTGGTTTGTTTGCATACAGGATGACCCGCCTCTTTTCTTAGAGGCTTCTTCTACACACATTCATTTGATTAACTTGGTTTATAGAGCTCGTCTGGTGCTGGAAGTAAAAAATCCCATTCAAAAATTGCATAGACTTTTCAAAAAATATAATATCAAATGTTTAAAAGAATGATAGCAGCTAATCAGCTGTGTGGAGACTTATGGGCATAAAACACACAATAATAAATTAAAGTTTCATCCAAAACTTTATAAACCAATAAGTTATAAAAGCATTTTGCTCTGTTTTCAAGTATTTGGTATTTTCTTGCTTGTAAAATATCTGCACTATGGCTAGCAGTTAGCGCGTAGCTGATTAGCATCCATCGTGCTTTAAACTCTTACAATTTGAATTTTCCGAAAAGTCTATGGAGATTTTGAATGGGATTTTTATTTTTTACTTTACCAGAAAGAGCCCGGATAAGGGCGGGACTGTGGAGCTCCATAGAAGGGAGCAACAAAAAGGTTAACGCCCACTTTTTGGTGAAACTGGAGGCCACGTCTGTTGAGATGAATGTGGAAACACTGACTGAGATCTTCACATTTACGTCTGAAAAATAACATTTTATGCGTTTTATATATTTGTCTAATATAAAAGAGAAGCAAATGAAGATCTCGCTCTTCCAAAACATCTACAGTACTGTATGTCAATGGAAAATTCCTGGACCACCTCAATGTTAGCTTACACAGACATTCAAATTATGACCCAAAAAGCCCATTGTGAAAATAACTACATATTTTTTTCAGATAGACAAACCTAGTACATTTAGTCTTTATCTTTCTGACACAGTAACCTGTACGAAAGCACTTTTAGCTTAAAAAGTTGTAAATTGCTGTTTTGTATACATAAAACTATTGAAGCAGTATTTTGACTGTGGCACTGTGCGTGTACAGAGTCAGGACGCATGTGGCAACCTCACTCTTCAGCACCACATGTTGGAGCCAGTGCAGAGAATCCCTCGATACGAGATGCTGCTCAAGGATTACTTAAAGAAGCTGCCCCCGGACGACCCTGACAGACGAGACGCGGAAAGTAAGAGCAACTTTGAGACAATTCATTGTTTTGTGTAGGTTCTCAGTCGTACAGGAGTTGTCCATCGTAGGCCAAGATTCGTCAGTCTTCATCTGCACTCTGTAGTTGAAGTGTCGGACGTTTCGATCTTAGTCCAAAGCTCTTCCTCACTGAGAAAACGTCTGACACTTCAACTACAGAGAGATGAAGACTGAAGAATCTTGGCCTACGAATTTATTGTTTTGTTTGTTACCCTCATTAAAAAGGTAACATGTATGTGTGTTTTCAGAATCGCTAGAAATCATCGCAACAGCAGCTACTCATTCCAACAGCGCCATCCGGAAGTCTGTAAGTGCACACCTGTTTATGCAATGGAAAAGCTCATCTAAAAATATGATAACATGATCTAAAAAGAAATGATATTTTCTTGAAATTAGAATATATGATCTTGATTTGAGCAAGCAAGAATAATGATCTACCAATGGAATAAGTATTTTTGCATGTGGCACATACAAATTTGATGATAAATCTAATTGTGCTTGATAAAAATGTTATTCCATTGGCAGATTTCTTTACTTGGCAAGTCATAATCACTCAAATTAGGGTCAAATATACTTAATTCTAGTCATTTGAACTCATCATGATATATATTCTGTGTCTTACTACGCACTGCATTGTAATCCAAGTGTCAAATCGTTCATGTAGGAAAATCTGAAGAAGCTGATGGAGATTTACGAGATGCTGGGCGAGGAGGAGGATATCGTGAATCCATCGAACGAGTTCATCAAAGAGGGCCACATCCTGAAGCTCTCGCCCAGGAGCACGTCGACCATGGAGCGCTACCTCTTCCTGGTGAGTGAGACGGCCGCGGGGAAATATGCAGAGAGCCGGGACACAGCGGGACTCGACCGTTAGGATACAAGCGGGGGACATGAACGCTCGCTGTTATTGCGCATATGATGAGATGATGAAATTAAGTTGAGCTTTGTGCTTATTAGCTTCTATGAATGGCTCCCGCAAGCAACATTATCGCGACCGCACGTGGAGTTTGCAGAAGAAAGTTAGGATGCGATACGGGGATTTTGAGGCTGCTGTAGGGTCCACTGCTTTTCAGGTTGGAATCAGGAGTCAGACGATGTGCTTTACGGAGTCGTGCGCTTGTTGAGGAAGGATTGGTCCTGGTTTAGGGGTGGCTTGGTTTCGATCTTTAGGGATAGTTTTACTTCTGTTTTTGTCCATAAAAGTCTAGATGAAACAATCCTGTTGTTTTTTCAGTTCTGTAGTTGGTACTAACACTTTGGTCGACCGATGTGGATTTTTTCAAAGGCCGATGCCACTGATATTTTTTTAAATCTTGTATGTAATCCTGTGTTTGATGTAACTGTGACAGCCCTCTGGCCCTAACACAGCGCGGTCCTGAATCTGCATCTATCTATATATACTGTATATCGGTCGGCTTCTAGTTTATATGTCGATACCCAGTACCATCCAATGTCAAAAGACTTCACTTAAATCAGGGGTGTCCAACCTTTTTTCATCGAGGGCTGTATACTGTATACGGCATGGAGGGCCACAGATTGTTGCCCAGTGCAGTCAAACGTTCAACTTGGTTCTTTTGAGAGCGGTTTAATCCATTCCCACACCTCTATTTAGTCTGGAACTATAATGCAAGCTCTGTCTCACAATAAAATGATAGTTTTTGAGGGTTTAATTGTGCAGAACTTGCAGATAAAAGTATCTCTGGCGATGTGTGCCAACTCAACAAGAAGCTTGTGGGCACCAAAAATGCACCCCTGTCTTTTTTTTTTAAGGTAAATTGTACATTTTGATGTGTCTGGTGTCAGTAGTTTTTTTCATAATGTATCTAAATATGGCACATGAAGCCAAACATTTTATGAAAGGTTTTAACGTTCAAAGTGTGTGATAAGTTTTTTAACACATGACAACTAAATGATCCTCTTGTTTTGCAGTTCAACAACATGCTGTTGTATTGCGTGCCTAAATTCAGCCTGGGAGGCCCCAAATACACAGTGCGGACGCGGATCGGCCTGGATGGGATGCAGGTCGCAGAAACCATCAACGATGACTATCCACATACTTTCCAGGTGTCGGGCAAAGAGAGAGCTCTGGACCTACAGGCCAGGTATGCTCCAGGATAATCCACTTGGAAAACTGAAATGCACCCTCCACTGTTTTCATATTGATACATAGGGATTAAATTGTATATACTATGAATAATTGCCTGTAAATAAAGAACATACTCTGCTATTTGTCCAAACATAAATCTATTTATAAGCTTGTTTTATTCCAAAACAAATGTCAGCTCTTCCACAGTGGTGTATAATTACATGTAATTGTTAGCTCTACAGTGTAATTTAGACTCTATAAAGAACACCACCCAAATGTGCACACCCAGATTTCATAATTAATCTCTTCTAGGGAAAAGAAAAGGCATTGGTAATTATGAGAAGAAAACATAAACACAAACATAAACATAAACAGTTTTTTTTCTCCCTGCAGCTCAGAGCAGGACAAGGCCAGTTGGATTAAGGTACATTATCATTACCTTTTTAAAATGCAGTGCTTGAATTGGGAGAATATTCACTTTACTTGCTATTATATTAGGCTCTGCGGGAGACCATTGAGGTCTTTCAACAAAGGAATGAGACGTTTAAAAGTGCATCAAAAGACGTGGAGGAAGTATCGGTAAGTCCATCCTTCTCTGCGTTTCTCTGCATTGTAGTTAAGATGTTGGATGAGAGATAAGTGGTTCTCAAACTGTGTCAGCTCCAACACGTGGTACACAGTCTGTGCAGGGCATGACTTGATAAGTTACAAGGCCTGTACCCTAGGTGCAAATTATGTTTGTCCGATCATCAACAAATCTGAACAAATCTTCAAATGTAATAGAACAGTGTTGAAATAGTTCAGTATAGAGCAGGGGTGCTGAAATTGACATACGATGGCAGGTCGGGGGCCGCATATATTGTAAAGAGGAAAATACTATTGACCAAACATGTTTTCAATGAAATATTATTAATAATAATGAGCACTGTAATAATTCAGCACTTTTGATTGACATTTAAGAATTGGTCTTGGCCGTACAGGACTGTAGCCTATTAAATAATAATAATGGCTCATGCTTGTATTGCAAGCCTTTGTAGTCGGGGCAGTAGCCAGAAGTTTAGAAGCAGTGAGGTGACATATCAATGTATATTTTGAATTAGACAGAAGTAATTTAGTGCAATGTGGTGTATTTTAGATGACCGTATTCTATTTTAATCAGTCTTTTTATACAATGTTAAATTGTATTAAATTATTCATTATTATATATATTTATTCATTACTATTTATACTACTATTTACTTATTTAAGCAAAACTTTTACCAGTAAGGACAGCTTGTGTTTGTGTAGCTTTTATAATGGTGCAGTGTTAGTGCCCTCTGCTGGACAGGTGTGGAATTCTTTCCTTTTTAATTAATTAATTAATTTATGCTGCCCCCCTGCTTATGAAATCATCTGGTGGGCCCCTATGCACATTTTAAATCTAAAGAGAAACAGAACCTTCAGCGTTGCGAATTGAGTGACAAATCAATGAACAATTCAGACGAGTCACTCATTTTGCTGCTGTTGTTATGCCACGCTAACTGCCATGCTGTTGCTGTGTTTTGACATCACACGCATAACTCCTGTTGTTCAAGTGAGCAGAATATAGTCCAAGATATTTTGTACTAATCATTTATGCTGCAAAATACTGTGTGTATTACTTGCTTGATACGTGCAAAGGGTTTTAGAAGCAGACAGAAAGTTAATTGTACCAATTTCGTTGAGCAGAAAGATGAACTGGGGAAACGTGCCCCTCGCTGGATCCGGGACAACGCAGTGACCATGTGTATGAAATGCAAAGAGCCCTTTAACGCCATTACCCGCCGCAGACACCACTGCAGAGCCTGTGGACATGTAAGTCACCCAGACATCACTACGGTTTGCACAATACATTTACAAAAGTGTAAAAAATGCCAGTTTGCACAAATGACAAGGCTGCCGTTCCTACTGTATTAAAAGGTGGTGTGCTGGAAATGCTCCGACAACAAAGTGCCCCTGGAATACGACGGCAACAAGATGAACAAGGTGTGCCATGACTGCTATCGGATTCTTAAAGGAGAAACGGTATCAGAGGAGAACAAGAGAAAGGGAATTCTGGAGGTAAGGGGAACGTTTTATCAAGGCCTGGCGACACGATGGAAAGTGCATAAGCTATGACGATGACACGAACTCTCGCTTTTCCTCTATAGATCGAGGCGGCTCAGTTTTCAGGCAACAGCATCATCTGCGGTTTCCTTCAATACTGTGAAAAGCCCAGTAAACCGTGGCAGAGGCTTTGGTGCGTCATCCCCGAGAAGGAATTCCTAGTGCTCTACCTTTACGGAGCTCCACAGGTGACACCAAATCCATTAATACAGTATTTATCTGTGTACATTTGAACGGAAATATCAGTATCAATATTTGACAGGGTTTATACAGGTAGTGGCAAGATAAATTGATTGAATTTTTAATGCTACAAACACCACAAATCAGTACAAATTTAATATTAATTTCCATATTCAATAGCAAATTTGATACAACGGTCAACTTTTGACTAGAAATACAGTATTTCTGCCAACACTCCAGTCGAGACCCTCATTTGACAAATGTATTCTGTAAAATGAGTTGAACAATGTCATTATTTTCCAAGAACTTTTGATTCAATAAGGCCTTATTTTTGACAGTTAATTTAATGATATTTAATGCTGAATATTATTGACATAAATAGGAGAAATTTATCACAAGTTTTCTGTTATTTTATGTTTTCACATGAGAAATAAGGCATTTTATGTGTAAAAATGGCCCAAATTGCCTATATTTTTGGCAATGAAATGTAAATGGATGGAGCCAGATTTAAATTGATGGCTTTATTTTGTTGTATTGGTTACAGAGAGGGGATTATGGATATCTTTAGTTATTTAATTATCTAGTTATTAGTAAATTAAACTGCAAATATTCAAATTATGCCTTGCTTTTTGGAGTTCAAAACTCAATAAATCAGGCTAAATTAAATATTGAAAAATCCTTCTGAACAAACCTTCAGCATATTGTCAAGTCCAAGACTGGAAAGTTTGAAGTCTGTAGGTCAGGGATCTCCAACCAGTAGCTCGGGAGCCCTTCCCAAGTAGCTCGCCAAAGGATTTCTACATTTCAATACACTTGATGATTCAAATTTTAGATGCATTTTTTTTTTCTGAACAAAAAATCTCCAAACATTTAGCTTAATCAAGCAAAGTATAAACAGGGTTTATGCCGGTAGCAGCAAGTCAAAGTTAATGCTTTTTAATGCCATTTTAATGCCCAAATTCTACATTTTCTGCATTCTTTATGCATTCTATTTAATGCTTTTTAATTTAAATTTTTAAGCCTAATAAACCAGGACATACTGTAATTTTCTTTTATAGTGTTGAATTATCATCTTGGCAGTCCTCAAGCTATAGGCCTCATTATACATTTTTCATTGGAGTATAAGTACCTCACTGCCATTTTTGTTACACAAAAGTAGCTCTCGGGGTAAAAAAAAAAAAAAGGTTGACCCCTGCTGTAGGTGCTACTAAAATGGAGATGTTACTGCAATGTGAGAAAAATGCATTTTGAGAAAATGGTCATTGAAGTTACAATTTCCCATATAGTTCTATGGAGAAACGTTGAATAAGTACAAGAGTTTTGCCTGCAGTGTCTCCCCTTAAATCTATGTGGTCACTACAGACTTGTAAATACATGTTTTTATTGACCCATTTGAGTAGGACGTGAAGGCACAGTGCACCATCCCGCTGCTGGGATACACCGTGGAGGACAGCCCTCGACCCTCGGACCTGCCGGCCAACTTCCGCCTAACGCAGTCCAAATCTGTGCACAACTTTGCGGCGGACACCGAGGACATGAAGCAGCGGTGGCTCAGAGTCATACGAGTGGCCGTGACCGGAGAGATGTCCGAGTGCCCCCAGCAGAACGGCAGCAGTATCACGGACAACAACAACACCACACAGGACGCAGCTACAGACAGCACATAGGAGCGAAACGCAATCGGAGACAACCTTTACACAAGGATAAGCTGCTTTTGGTCTGTGCCGATAACTGGACCTTTCGGGACATCCTTGTTTGTTGACCTACTGCTGGATTTTAGCGGACACGTCTGGTACAATCAACACTAGAAGGAAGAACTTGTGGTTGTTTTAACTACTTGCATTCTCAATCCCGGACCACGAGACTGATGCAAGATGCTGGATTTCAGCTTTGTACAGAATAGCTTGTACATAAGGAGTTCTTAAGATTTTTTATAACACACAAGACAGATCATACAATACAGTGTTTGCGTTTTCTTTTGCCTGAGAAGATGTCTGGACGTCCTTGTTCTCATTTGTGTCGAACTGAATGCACATGTGCCTGTTTTGCCGAAGGGTTGCCGTTATGCCGACTGAGCCTTCGATGCTATGCTACATCTTTACTCTGCGCGGAAAGGATGGAGTAACATACAAAGTTACTTTTCATCATTTTAAGCGTAGACCAACTAAGCATGAAAAAACTAATCAAACTTTTACAATCACAAGTTTAGAGCAAAATGGACATGTAAAACTAGAGCTTAATTCAATTATCTAGTGTAGAGTAAAACCATGTAAACATGGACAAAGGACGCTACAAGGATGTCTGTTTGGAGTTTTTTTTGTTGTAGATATGACACAATCAGTTATATTTAACAGGCTGGTGCAAGAAATTGTAAATGTATTATATGGCTGTGTAAGTAATTGTATTATTTATAGTAATTTATAGAGGAGCATGATCTGTCATAGCACTCATTGATTCCCTTGTTGTAAACTAAAAAGCGCAGTCAGCCTAGGTGTTTTCATTCTAGAAGCACTCTGTTATAAAGTACCAATAGAGAAGGGATATGTGCCTATACTTCCCTGTCTCTTTACACAATCCCTTGCAATGCAATGCTGGTGCTTCACCCTCCTCGGTATTCAAATAGCACAAAGATGTACCTGGTTTGAAAAAAAAAATCTGAATGTAAAAAGTTTTTATAAATTCTTTCCCAAATGATTGAAAATCTTTGCACTTTGCAGTCATAAAGTGTATTTTCAATAAAACATTATTAAACCAGGTAAATGGGTCTCTTGTTTAATTTGTGGCGAATAAAATGCCCAGCACAAATGAGCTGTTAAGCCTTTTATAATATCTCTATTCCATTTTTAAGTCAGACATGTTTTACCAATTTAGAAATGGTTTTCCTCCACAAAGAAATCAAGGATATCAAAAGTCTTGAGTAAAAAATTCCATACACAATTTTTGAAACAGTAATTTCTATCAATTCGAGGCAGTACATGGGTATTATCAAAGTACAATAATCAAACAGAAGTAATCTGCTAGTAAAAAAGCAAGTCAGTCCATTAACCACATTCAGCTTTTAGTCTGTCGGACCAGACCTCGAATCCTGCGAACCAGAGCCTGAATGAACGTGTAGCGAGAGCGGACCTGGCTGTACAGTCCCTCCACTTCCAGCAGCTTCCTCTGAAGGCTCTCTCCGAACCCCGTCACCATGTCGCTTTTCAGCTGCAGGAAACAAACAACTGTCAGGCGTAGGGTCCGTAAAAGCACAGCTATTGTAACAACGCGTCAACTCACCAGGTCTAGATCTTGTTGGGTGACTCGTGAAAAACCACGGCCTCCGCTTGACTGCAGCCCACCAAACGAATCTCAGGGAAAAGACCACAATATTTAATTTCTCTGATTACACCGTAGTACAAGTAGTAATTGCGTAATTGGAAGTAATTGCGTAACCAAAAAAGGTCTTCTTACCATCTCCAAGGCGCGATCTGTACAAACTGCCTCCAGCCATTAGGGAGTCTTTAGGATCAGTGGGGGTACAATGCAACAAGTAGAACTCCAGGTGGCGCCACAGCACAAATAAACACGTTTCAATAACATCTGGGCAGTATGTCAAGGTGTACAATCAGAACAGTAGATGTAGTATTTAGAAGTGTTGCAAGTGTTGGCAAAATGTTAACAGGGTTATTATTTAAAAAACAAAAAAAACTGAAGAGCACAGTCGCGCAAAAACATCGGCTGAAGCTTCATTAGCACTTTCTTTTTTTATCTACAATGGAGGGGAGGGAGGGAGGGGGAGGGAGGGGGCGGGGCTAGTGGAGACTTTGCAGGTAGAACCCCCAAATGATTAGATTAGAAAATTCTGTATTGATCGAATGTGGCTAATCAACAAAATGTTAAAGAATGATCAATATGTGCTAAAACCATAATACCCCCTCTTTAAAATAACAGCACAAGCAACAACTCCAATGCATTCAAAAGGTTTTAACCAGCAAGAAGGATACATGCGCAAAGGGCCAGGAGCTTGGCTCTGTTGTTGGTGAGTTGGACCAGACGCTTCTTTGCGAGCAGGCTCCTCTGAACTGAAGAGATTTTCTCAACTGCTCCTGGACCAGCCACAAGACCTTGACACAACTGTAGACAACAAAGACAGTTACAATACTGTTCAGTTCAGTGGTTCTCAATCTCTGTCAATTTCAGAGCCAGTGTTAATTTTGACAGCACATTTTGATTTAGTTTTAAGTCTAAAAGGTGGCCACACACTAGAAGATTTTTAATCTTTTGAGACTAATGATCTGTGCACAGACCACACACACACACACTTAAGGACAGACATGAGGACACACATACACACACATGAGGAGTCCCACCACAGATCATGGCATGAGAGAAAGTTTTTATTGAGCCACGCCTCCTCAGACTAAAAATCTGGCTAAAAATCCTCTAGTGTGTGTCCAGCTTTAGTCTCAAGATTTAGTCAAAAAAGAATCTTGTTCGTTTTAGTCTAATTTTAGTCAACAAAAATATTACTGTGACTAAAATTATGAAAATAGTTGATGAAATTAACACGGTTCAGAGCAGAAAACTAATTGTGACGCATATAATCAACTTTATAATAACAAAAAGAAAGCGTTCCTATACCTCCTTAAGCTCTTCAGGAGGCAGCTGATCCAAGCTCTGCAGTTTGCTCAGGCTCTGTCTGTGGCTCTGGTGGAAGCGGAAGAAGTCTGCAGCTGTGTTCTTCAGTAGGTACAGCACTAGGCCCAGGCTGGGGGCTCGAGAGTACGC
>OMNZ01006959.1:4405-26938 GCA_900303255.1 Lesueurigobius sanzi | reverse complement strand
CACACACACACACTTAAGGACAGACATGAGGACACACATACACACACATGAGGAGTCCCACCACAGATCATGGCATGAGAGAAAGTTTTTATTGAGCCACGCCTCCTCAGACTAAAAATCTGGCTAAAAATCCTCTAGTGTGTGTCCAGCTTTAGTCTCAAGATTTAGTCAAAAAAGAATCTTGTTCGTTTTAGTCTAATTTTAGTCAACAAAAATTCCACGTAAATTGAGTCGACTAAATTTGAAATAGATTGAGTAAACTGTATATTTATATTATTGTTTTTAATCATATTTAATAATATTCTCTGCTTCATGAAGCGTCTCCCACAGAGCTGCTCCTTTGGCAGAGAATTTAAATGATATGAGGCTCTTTCAAATGGAAATCACTGACGTTTGGATCATTTTAGTCCCTTCTTTTCATTTTTATTTAGTCTTTTTTATTCAACAAAAATATCTGGACATCAGTTTTAGTCTCATGAACTAACTTTAATTTAATTTTAGTCTCATCTTAGTCAGCAAAAATATTACTGTGACTAAAATTATGAAAATAGTTGATGAAATTAACACGGTTCAGAGCAGAAAACTAATTGTGACGCATATAATCAACTTTATAATAACAAAAAGAAAGCGTTCCTATACCTCCTTAAGCTCTTCAGGAGGCAGCTGATCCAAGCTCTGCAGTTTGCTCAGGCTCTGTCTGTGGCTCTGGTGGAAGCGGAAGAAGTCTGCAGCTGTGTTCTTCAGTAGGTACAGCACTAGGCCCAGGCTGGGGGCTCGAGAGTACGCCGTGGGAGGCATTGAAGAGAGGTCTAGAGGCACAGAATAAATAACACACAATAAAAATGACAAAAGGACAGAGTTTGACCCATATTTAGAGGAATCCGACTGACCTGATCGTTGGCCATCTCTGCCTGCTGGCTCGATGACAGAGCAACTAAAGAGGCAGATACTGAACTGGGCCTGGGAACAGCTCTGGAGCAGCAGGGTCTGGCAGTACTCCATGATGTTGGCACAAACCTGCAGAGACAAAGAATGTTGCAAGTTCAAAATGGTGTACAATGGTTATGTGCGTGCCTAGTTGACCTGAGTTCAAACCTGCTGGATGGTCACTTCCATGTCCTCTCTTTGTTCTGCCACTTCTCCTGGTGCATTGATCTCCGCTTGCTTCAACAAACGCTCTCGTTCACCTCCAGCGAGGCGACTGAGCAGGGACAGACACAGGCGCTACGACCGAAATTACAATATTGAAAGACACACAAAGCGATGGAGGGCGTCACATAAAAGGTGGTTAAGAGCCAATACCTGGAATCTCGTTATGTGACCTTGGACCTCCATAAGAATCGCACTGTTGATCTCACCCATTTCTAGAACACCTGAGATGTTAATTGGTAAATAATTAATGTGTACAGTGTAAGCGGGAATGAAAGAAAACCAAAAGCAAAAAGCCTGTTTGACAAAAAGTGTTTGAAATGTGGGCAGTACCTGGAAGAGCGGTCTTACTGATGATGGCTGTGAGCAGAGAGAGCTGCTGCAAGGCGCCCATGCTGAGCTCCTGGCAGGACAGTAGCGCCTGAACCGTGTCTGCATGGACAATTAACCACTGAAGGACCTGCAAACCAGCACGAATTAACACAACATCATCATTGTAAATCACAGTACACAGCGTTAAAGCCGCGACACTTGCCTGTGCTGCCCCCTGCTGGTGATGCATAGTGGTAGACGTCAGGATGATCTGAAAAAGTCTTAACGCAGGTAAAAGGATCTGTCTGTAGCGGTCCATGGGGCTCGGGATGAACCCTGATGGGTCCCTCATTCCTCTGTACACAGGAATAAATGCATAATATACTGTAAATACAATACATACACCACAAACTAAGATATTCTTGGCTAATCTAGGATGTCACGGTACCTGTGCGCGTTACTGTCTGGGACCATGTCAAATACTTGGCACTCAATGAGGTGAGCCACAAGCCCACACCGCAGCAGCTCCACAGCTCCCTGGCCGGTCTTAGCCACTCGAGTGAGTAGAGCCTAAAGGACACACAACCACCAGTAAATAAACAGTTTCAGAGTGGCCACTCATCTTTCGCAAAAGCCCGCCCTTTCATGGTTATCATCCAATCATATGTAAGCCAGCCGCGACAAGCTGTAGTTGATGAAGCGATGTGCCTACAAGGAGGGTTTATGATCATTTGTCGTGGGGAAAATCAAAAGTCTGATATTTTGAAACGCTAGTCGCAGAGTGAGGCATCTATTAGAGATCTCTGTAAAAATACAGCATCGCCAGAGTCACAAGCAACAAAGACCAGGCTAAACACGCCGTATGGAGCCTGAAACACAATTGCTGCGACAAAGTTTGACACAGCTACGATTCACTCTTGAAGCAGTGCAGCTCACAATTTCACATTCCCCACACCTTGCAATGGGACATCTACAAATATATATACACTTCCACTGCATATTATAATCTTCTATCTCGATCTGGAGGATATCATGCAGAATTGCTTCTAACAGAGTCACTAAGACGCAGACGCGGTATATGTGTAACGAGCTAATAGCGCAAACAAACAGGGGTGAGGCTTGTGCGAGTCATCTCCTCACCATCTTGCTCTCGTAAATGTAGAGGGGTTTGAGGAGGGGCGGCTGTGGCGTCAGCAGGCTCTGTAGGGCAACGTCGTCCTGCCGCAGACTCTCGACCAGTGTCCGCAGGTAGCCGCTGTTGCAGATGTACAAGAGCCACTGATTCTGGCGGTCTATGGAGAGGATCCGGTCCAGCACTGCCAAGGCAAGCATCTGAGAGACAAAACATCTTGAGTATGCTATAGCTTTATAGATCACGTTTGGAAGTGAAAAGGAAAGGTGCAGTCTTTACCCTACTGATTTCATGGCCATCACACGCATCTCGGCAAACAACGTCCATCAGTGACTTTCCGTAATTCTCGATGATAGCCAGGTTCTCCCTCTGCAGCTTGGAAAAAGTATCCTCAGGGGCAGTGAGGCGTTCCCACATGGCCTTCCCCGCTGTAGGAAAAATAACATCAACAGTATTCATCAGCAGAGTGGCCAATTGCATGCCAACTAAGAATTATATCACTACTTAGTTGATACCTGACTGCAAAGTGTCTGGTTCTTCCGGTTTCTGGGCGATTTGAAGGTAGTACAGCAGGGACCCGTAGAGGTGTGCGCGTAGTCGCTGGTATCCACCTCCTGAAATATTGTAGGAATTTATAACTTACTTTTAATAATAACAATAACTTGAATACCTTTATTGTTATTAAGTAGTTAAACTTATATCTCAGCTTTACTAACCAGTTGAAAGAATAAAATCCAGTAATTTGCGAAGGATTAGGTGAAGAGAGGAGTTGGCAATGGAGGTAAAGCCGGAGGACGTTTCCGCTCCTGTGCTCTGCTGCTCCGACAGGACAGACTGGCTGAGGTGAGCGGTCAGAGTGAAGACTGCGCCGGCGACAATAGACATGAGCTCTCCTGCGGCGTCCTCCGACAGCACCTAACGACGAGTGGCGGTCAGACATTTTGATACATTTGTGATGGATTTAATTCTCGTTGGGCGCCGACCTTATCGTGCAGGTCCAGGAGCAGGTCTCGGATGATGAGCTGCCGGTCCTCTGCTGGGATGAGGTCGGAGGGACAGGCCGTCAGCAGCGTCTCCACCAGGCTCCTCCACGACTGGAGGGCATGCCGCTTTGCATTCAGACTCCGACGCACTCTGTTGCGCTCCACCACCTGCTGCAGGATCGAGTTCACCTCCTGGTAGTAAAACGAGTTAGAATATAGTGAAGTACTCAGACGGTTTACTTTGAGAAACTTTACTGATCCGTAAGGCCATCAGCGTTGTCATAATTAACACAAACTACTACTACTTTTACCCTCAACAAAAACAAACCTAGATTCAAACTACTCAAAGGGCTCGGTTTATTAGGACAATTTTAGAACAAAATAGCCTTTTTTTGACCATTTTAAAGATGATGTGTGTTGCATTATCACCAAATACAAGAAAGAAAATCATAATAACCCCCCACACCCACTTCACATCTGAAGAACAGTTCACTAACCTCCATTAACAGCGGTCTTTGTCCAATGGCAGCCATTCCCTGGAGAGCATTGACTTCAGCAACTAGCACTCGATGAAGCAACTGTTAAACACATTTCACAATTTAACTCAAGAGAAATGCGTTTAGTCAAAGCAAAAGGGGAAAGTTATGGGGATTAAACCCTACCTTCACATTGCAGACAGTGTGTCCTTGCTCATTGACTTGCTCACAATTAGAGATGACCTGCTCTATTTGAGTACGCTCAAAGAAGTCCAGCTGCAGGAGTTCAGGGATGTCTTGACAGAAATCAATGGCATCGAGGACGCTGAGCAACTTTCTACGCACTGGGAAGACCAAACAGTTAAAAGCTATTTTTTTTTAAACTAACAGAATCTTAATGTAAGAACAAACCTTTGGAAACGGAGTCGAAGTGCAAAAAACCACTGACAGATCTCGTCTCTTCTTCCATGCCCGACTCCCCATCAGCTACAACAAGAATTTACAGGTTCAATTCAGGTTTTTTTTTATTATGATGGGCATTTTTCACACATGTTGATGCAGTTTGACCCAGAATGTGACAGTTGTCTTGATCTCAACAGCTCTTTTCATTATCTTAAAAGAGTCAGTCACTGTAAACTATCCTTAAAGAGCAACTAAGCACCAACTCATACTCAATAGTGTTGTCTACTTGTCCCTGATATTATTTTGACATTTAAGTGTAAACTTGCCTAAAATACTGCTTTTGTGCCTAAAACTGTGTGCAGGTTAAAGATTTGCCTACATAAGCGATCCTGCTAGCAAGAGAGCATCTTTATATCAATTTTTAGGTTTGCAATTTATAAGCATAGCATTTAGTTAGGATATTTAGCATAGCTTTTTGTTGGATAACTATTTAATTACCTAGTTGATCAATAGTTTTAGGTTTAGTCGTTAGTGTTAAGATTAGTTGCATTTAGCATGGACCATCTGTTAGCATTAGTCGCATCGAGTGATAATTTAGTGTCCTCCATATTTACTTGCCATTATGAACCAGGCCAGACACTCACGACGCACGTCACACCAAAGCCTCCAGCCACGCCTTTTTCGCAGAGATTTTAAAATGTTTGGGGGTGTGTGGAGAAGGCCTCTGGCCCATTAGGCTCTCTTTAAGCTGGGGAACACCATTTTCTTTTGGTAGTGGAAGTGTCCTTTTACTACATGTTGGTATTTGGTAAACGCAGCAGCCTGTGGGGGTTATAGGTTGTCTGGGGTTGAACCAAAGCAGTAACGCAAGCGATTCCAAACCTGTGTGTTGAGCGTGTGGCTGGTCGTCAAGCAGAAGGCTGACCAGGCGTTGCGTGTGTGACCGCTGACGATTTAGTGAGGTCACTCTCAACTCAATAGCTGCAGTCTTCAACAGCCATGACATCTGCGAGAGGGCAGCAATCTGGTTACCTAAAGGAGGGCGCAAACACAATCATATTAAAAATCAACTAATTCTTTGTGCTTGGTGTTCAAAAAGAAAAAAAAGAAAAGCTTGGTAACATAACGTACTGGGCAGGATGAAGGGCAAGTGTTGCAAATGGGAGAAGAGGAAGTCCTGACTGGTTCTTAGATAGCGCATCGTGGGTCCAGATGTGTCAGGACAGGCACAGAGTAGGTAGATCACCTGTTTTTTTATAGATTTGCACAGATTAAACATTTATGTACAATATAAAATTATGCAATACACAGAAGTCATATAAGCTGCTGCACCTGGTAACAGAGCTCGGCCAAGTGTGGGGCTTGCTGAGTAAGTATGGGACCTGACCTCCTTTCAGTGCCCCTCTGCAGCAAACTCAATATAGCATGCAAACAGCTCCTCTGGCATCCCAGTACACCTATAACACAGCATAGTTATTAAGAAGTAACAATTATTGTACAACTCAAGAGCTTAATCTGTGGTCTGACCTGGGTCTTGAAGGTTAGTGGAGGACACCGGCTTCTTCACTTCATATCCCAAAAGATAAAGGGCAATATTTGGAGTCTTTAGCTCCAGGGACGTGATGAGGAGGTTGAGAATATGAATCTGGGTTTCATGGCGGATTTTTGCAGTCTTCCTTTGTGAGTCCATGTCTAATTAATGAGTGTTATTGAGTAAATGCTCATAAAACACATTATATTATGCCAAAGTTTTTCTTTTTACCTTCAGGCTTCTCTGTTCCCTCTTCTGCCTCGTCACTGTCCAGGCATTCCACAAAACCAGCCATTAACTTATCACTCACAGCCTAAAAGTAATAAAATATGTTAAATTTAAAACATTAAATATTGAAGTTGAGTGAGTTCTAATCATAGACTTAAATTAACAATGGATTAATTCTAGCTTCTTCTTGAAACTGGCTGGCACTGGAAGTTCCTTGCCCTCTTCATTATTGGACACAGGCTTGTCACCGTTACCTTCAGGTGTTCGTCTTTGCCTTTTCATTTTTATTTTCACCCTACTCTAATCAAGGGAGCTGGCTAAAACAACCCAGACAAATGGCTAGCCTGTCTGAGCTTCCGTTAACCCGCACTGAACACAATGGGAGAAGCCACACACCCCATGCCCATTGCTAATTTACAGCTTATGGTTCAAAGTCCTTTTCTCATTTATACCTTATCATGTGTGAAATCTCCCACAAGTCGTGTCTGAATGTTAGGGTATTTGGCTATACGCCGTAGGATCTTTGAACTCTGAAAAGCAGCTTCAGGGTTGGAGCTGCTGTGATAAAGATACCTGCCAAGAAATATATACAATGTAAAAATCAAATTAAAGCATAATAATATAACATAACAGCAGTGGTTGTTTTGTACCTGGCAATATTTACAATGTGATCTGCTCTTTTTGTCTGAGAGCTGACCCCCTGCAAGAGCTGCTCCAATGGGAAGATGAGCAAAGAGGACTGGCTTTCCCTGAGAAGATCCGTGAACACCACCTCCTTCTGCAGAGCAAGGTCCAGCAGACACAAACAGTGCAGCACTGCAGACTCTAGGTGCTTTTTCCCTGCGCAAGAAGAGTGTTAAATGAGCGAAGACTGTTAAACGAATGGAAAATAGCCATTAGCTTTAATCTTGTACAGTGCATCTCTGTCTGTGTGTTTAATGTATCTATATCCTGTCACTTAAATAAACAACAGAGTAACACAGTCAAGCATGCCAAGAACCATATGTTGTCTTACCAGGGAAAGCGGCATAGGTGTCGAGCTGCCGTACGCCCTCCTCCAGCAGGCTGAGACAGAGGGCCAGTGTGGGAGAGTCGTTGAGCAGGTGGAACATTATGCTGTGACCTGGAGGTTTGTGAGCGGGAATCTGCTCTCCCTGGAGCTCCACCAGTTCCTGGACAAAGTCTGAGGGCTGTGGCTCATAGTCACACAACAGTTTATGGAACACCTCCAGAACAGCATCTGCTACCTCCCACTTAAAAGAAAAGAATATGCGATTTGTACGAAGGTTTGTAAAATACAATCTGTTGTATCTTTAGTGCGTCATTATTGCACTGTTACCTTCTCACCAGGGCGACGGTAAGCTCTGGTAGGAAAAGGCAGGAACACACAGTCGCGTAAAAAGTTTAAATATGGTTGAAAGCCAGGCACCCGAAGGCCAGCACCCAAATTGACAGGGAGGCTGCTTTCGACCAGTGTGCTGATCAAATGGCAGAAGCCTCTCGTAAGAGGATACTCCTCACAACTGGATTCAATCTCATTGAGTTCCACCTATGAAATGTAGTAACAGACATTTGCATAAGAAGTAAAACCAAGCATTTATTGTGTAAAACTCAGAAAAATCACCTCAATTCCAGCTGCCAACTTCTGCCCGGGGGCTCGCACAGTCTGAAGAATCTTTGCCAAAAACAAAACATTTTAAAACTTTGAAAGAAAAAGTAAAAGGTAATTGCAAAAGCTTAAAAGACAAACAAACCTGTGTGTATTCAAGAGACTGCCACAGTGAAGCAGCAATTTCAGGAGACTTTCCAAAGGCCGCCAAGCAATGGAGGAGTTCTGCTTTCAGCACTGGTTGAACACTGCACTGAAGCAATCCCAACATCACAACAACTGGGGTCCACTGTGGATGCTCACATAGTGCCAGTCGTGCATTTTCACTCTAAATATAAAATAAAACATAAGTAAACATAATATGTAAAGGCATGTGAATGAAAAAACATTACAAAAAAAACATACCCATGTTATTATAGTTGTGAGGAGCTGGAGAAATGCAGTAAGCCCGTCCAGTTCTCTCTGTGTGATTCCCCTTATTGGTGGGTGGCGGTAGTGAGCAGCATCTGGGTTGGGCAGGTCTCTTCTAAGGTTCTCATGGTACAACATAAGGGAGTGAAAAAAGTGCTCCCATGACACTGGGCTCCCTGACACTCCCTGGATGTTGTCACCTGTTAACATAACAAGTGTTATTCACAAAGTTGAGTATACAAACTACAATTTACATATTACGCATTTTAACAATGCATAATTACTGTGTGTGGGTCCATTGGTTTTCAGAAGGCTGAAGCAATAGTGGGCACCCTGTGGACCATTTGACAGGCCTTTGAGCATACGAAGATAGGAAATGTAAAGGGTAGAGGGCAGAAGGTCTCCCATTTGTCGCACAAACTTTGACAGAACAACCTGCAATGAATAACATGGAGCAAAGTTAAGGCAAGTTTCAATAAACAAGCTAAACTGAAGTTAAGGCAGCACTTTGCCTGTTTATGGGGAGGTCTTTGAAGTGCCATTCCCAAGTAGGATCCATGCAGAGAAGTGTGATGAAGAGACTCTGTGGGACACCAGAACTCCAGGGCAAGCTCCATCCCAAATGGGTCTTTACTGTAAAACTCTCCAATCTAGAAGTAAGTTGGTAAAGTGGAATAATTTTACTAGAAAACTATGAAAACAAACATTGCATATGTGCATATACTAAAACTCACTAGATTCATGAGGTGGTCAAGATCTTTGCGCAACGCTGAGGGAAGCTCACTGTCCATTTGTAAAGACATGTGCACCAACCGAGCATCTTCATCAGCTCGATTACGCAGCTGTTTCACCTACAAAAAAATGAATAACATTCACATAACGTAATATAAGTATATAATAAAAGTATGAGTAATTAAGTATAAAATGAGCAGTGTTTGATTCTGATATTATAAATGCTAACCTAATTTATAGGTCGCTAATGCGACCAATAAATAAGGGACATTTTACCTTCATGGGCATCAGTGCCAAAAAGTCTGTGATGAGTGAATGAAGGCGGCGGATGAAAAACTCTTCCTGGGTAAAGCTCTCACATCCCAGCATGCCCTCCTTCATGAACAGGAACACATCACCAAGTAAAGCCTGGTCAGCAAGAGCCTCATCTGCCTCAGTGAACTCAACAAGGGCTAAAAAAACAAACAAACAGATATTTAATAATGACATCAACCGTAAGCAGCAAACAGAGCATGTATTAACAATATATACTGAAGTACAGAATTATATTTTACCAGATCCTTGAGGGAGCTGTGAAAGAACTCTCAGAGATAGTGCCCATGCTAGACGACACACAGCCTGCAGACCTGGAATCCTCCAGGGCTGACTGTCCATCAGACGACTGTGAACCGCTGATACATACTGTCGTTCTGTGACCAATGGTAAAGTCTGGAGTAAATCTGAAAGGCATAAATTATTTACCATCCTCATAACAATAAATGTCACACAGTCAATTACTAACTACAACTACTAATCCAAAAAAAATCCATTACTAGTTTACCTTCTCTATCTTCTGTTCCCTGCTCAATAAAACTGACATCCAAGCAGTAAAGCAAAGCCATGACAAGAGTAAGGCTGACGCTGTCTAATGAGCCATCCGCTTGTACTGTGACCGTCTCCAAGTGACCAATGAGAGCCAGGGTGTCATCTTTAGACAAAGGGGACTGGCATGTCCATGAAAACAGACTGTCTGCCAGGGCCTGTCTACATTCTTTAATCAAGTCTGAAACCTGTTAAGAACACCAGTATGTTAAATAATACTGTATCAACAGTTGCCCAATGTTAATCAAAGAACTTACCTCTTTCCTGTGTTTCTCATTCCCCAAGCCACGCTCTTTCTGTAACCGCTCAAATTCGCGTGTCACGCTCATCTCAGTGACCAGTGAAAGGATGCGCTTGGTCAATCCCTGACTCATAAGCTCATCTGTAAAACGTGTTGTCAGAGCCACTAGTTCCTCACTGTGTGATGAAAAAACAAAGCAACTGAATGATCACATATTCTTATAAACATGAACATTTACAGTATATTCTAAAACAACCAACCTTAGGTCAAGGGTAAAAGTTTTTCCATGTCGCGACTGAATAAGTGTCCGGAGTGAATTGGCCACACAAAGCTTCCCATCCCAGTAGAGCAGCACAGCCACAAGCCCTCGTGTTAAACCAGGGAAATGAGGCTGCTGGTGTTCACCTGTGGAAGTTTAAGTAGCTTATAAAGCTTAAATAAGAAAAACAAGCAATAACAAATCGGTACGCTACAATACCTGCCAAAAGGAGTTCCAATGCAGCCAACTCTCCAATATCAAACAAATCACTGACGATGAATGCCTCTGTGAGGAGCTGCTCAGGGAGGAGGCGTGAACCCTGTTGACCCTGGATGGTAATGCCTTCAGTGCTGGCCTTACGCACCTTCTCTCTCTGCTCAGCACTCTTGGGCTGCAACAATTATAACAGTTTAATAGTGCCCTGAAGGACTTATTTCATAACTGTATGTCTAAAATTATAACTTACTGGATTTTTAAAGAGTGACAGAAATTGCGGCCTGTGCTTTTTCAGCTGCAAATCAAGAAGGTGGATGCTCTCTGACTGCTTCCTCAACACAGCCCCATCAACAGTCTCCCAGAGCTCTTTGAGAGGACCCCACAGGCTGGCACCTTGTCATGTAGCAATAACACGGTGTCAAATACACATAGCGAATATAAAGACTGACTTACAAATGCAAATTCAAGTATATGCAAGCTGATGTACAGAATTAAGATACTGGACAATACCAAGTTGCATTACCTCTCTGTTTATATTCAGTGGCCACTTAACAATCAGCTATTTTACTGTCAGTTTCTGTTTTTTTTCCCAGTAGGCTGAACAAATACTTTAGTCTGCTCATGATCCGTTGTAACATTTATTCAATTGCATGCTATAAACATTGCAATCGCAGCCCAACGACTAGCTAAGTAACAAGACTGAAACAAATGTGTAAAATCAATGTAATAAAGTTGCATGCTAAGCTAAGTTAGCCAAACTGCCTGAACGACCCGGCACCATGTGGAAAGAAAACGGATCAAACAGCGAAAGTTAAAAAGGACAACTGCACATAATCAGATTCGTGTAAATGTATGCTTGGTGTCTGTTGTAGTCTAAAGATACAAAAACACCAATTATTACAGTAAAAATGAATACATACCCGAATTTACCGCCATCTGCACCGCCATCATGAGCCTGGAAGAGAGCTGGGCAAGAGCTACCGTGGACAGCCAGTCCCAAATTTTAAATATGTTATATATTATTTACTATGTGCCAAGTTTACAGGGAATATACAACTGGAAAAAAGCCCAAAGCCAAATAACACAGTT
The DNA here is from genome assembly GCA_900303255.1 of Lesueurigobius sanzi. Taxonomy (NCBI): domain Eukaryota; kingdom Metazoa; phylum Chordata; class Actinopteri; order Gobiiformes; family Gobiidae; genus Lesueurigobius; species Lesueurigobius sanzi. The sequence continues at coordinate 15,307 of OMNZ01006959.1, read as the reverse complement.
TTACCTGATGATTTCTTCTGTTGTTATTTTCTTTTTAATTTTCTTCAGGCGGGGTCCTGGCTTGGTAGCCAACCATGGGAAATGTACAAATGTAGTCCATGGATGTCCATGATGTAGTCCCACTGCTGCCGTTATGTTTAAAACAATTTTACATCGTGTAACTGTGACATATTTTGTGTGCGTATCTTTTTTTTTTTTTTTTTTATCTGTCGTAGTTATAGAGCAAAAGCATAATCACACAAAATTGCCAAAGGACTGCCAAGGTGGAACCAATGTGTTTTATGTCTTGTTCCCGTCCGTGTGCTTTCAAGAGTTGCGCCGGCTCGTTCATGCTCTGCTGGTAGGAGAGAATTTGGGGATGTTTTTTTGGTTATTTTGATAGCAATAGTAGTAATTGTGTAGCGTAATTATTGATTGTTGACAACATGGCCCGGGTAGTCAAAATCTTTCGGACGCTACGGAATCACTGGAAGAAGTCTACATTTGCTGTTTGCGTGTTGTCTTATGGAGGGCACTGGCTATATGGGAAACACTGGTGAGTATAACCTTTGGGTATTATAGCAGCCTACTGTGTTTCTGTAAATAGACAGTGGTTAATTTACAGAAGTAACGTACCCTATGTTACTTGTCACCTTGCATGCAGTTGTGTTGTGGTGTGTTGAACTTGATTTTAGTAAATACTGCTTTGATTTTAAGAAATAGGCTACAATGGGCATTTATTTGTGTCAATTCTCAGTCGTACAGGAGTTGTCCATCGTAGGCAAAGATTATTCAGTCTGTACTCTGTAGTTGAAGTGGTGGATGTTTCGTTCTTCATCCAAAGAACTTCCTCAGCACTGAGCAGAAGTGACTTATTGACTTACCCTGGGTTTTAGGCTGTACACACCTTTCTATGGCCCTGCTCTAGCCTCTGGCCCAACCTCATTAGCATTAGCAAGTCCTCCATTCCGGTTCCTGGATGGATTCTCTTTTTTAACAAATATAGCTTCTTTTACCCCACGCTCAAACCATCTATTTTCTTTAGCTAAAATCATAACTTCACTGTCCTCAAATGAGTGATTTGTGGCTTTGAGATGGAGATGAACAGCCGTTTGTGGGCCACTAGAGCTTTTTCTGCGGTGTTGATAAAGCCTTCAATGGAGTAGTTGTTTTGTCTCTTTGCATTTTTCTTCCTTGCACTGGATTGAATAAACTACGTTACTGTTTGTGGCTTGCGGTCTTGTCTTTGGGACAAGAGCACAGATGAAGAATCTTTGCCTATAAATTGGCATTTTATGTATTATTCTGCATTTCTGTAAAAATGACAAATTCCTAATCTATGTTTGTTGTTATGTATGTTTGTCTTGTTTAGCGATAATCTCCTGCGAAGAGAAGCCTGTTTAGAAGCCAGGGTAAGTATTTCCCCAATTCCTCTTAAAAAGAAGAGGAGTTTATATGTATAAAATATCTTTGTGTTTTAGGAGTTTGGTCGCCAGCTTATAGGTTCACAAGAGCGACTCAGGAAAGCCACTGTCATCTTAAACCCTGCTGCTTCCAAGGGGTAAGAAGATTCTGAAAATGGCTAAATAATACATTTTTTTAATTTTTTTTTATTTATCTTTTGTTTTGTTTTTCTTGCCCAGAAAAGCCAACAACCTCTTTGAGAAGAATGCAGCTCCTATTTTGCACTTAGCTGGGGTGGATGTTACCATTGTTAAGGTATTGATTTGTGATGTTTTGTTTTATTTAAAAAAAAAAAAAAAAAAACTTAGCGTGTCGACTTGCAAGTCATGGATTAGTCTTGAATCAGACGTGAGTTACTAACTTGATGACCTCAGACTTGGATTAATTAAATGGACCAAGGCTTGGGACTCTACAAACGCTTATTTAATATTTTAACTCACATTCACATTAACAAGGCCTCTCTGTGCTCTCGGACACATTTAAAAACGCAACACTTACACACTCTTTACTGCCTGTCTTATCTACAGACCGACTACGAAGGTCAAGGCAAAAAGCTGATCGAACTGATGGAACACACTGACATGTTAATTGTCGCTGGAGGTGATGGAACATTGCAGGAAGTGGTCACAGGATTGCTTCGGAGGACAGACCAGGTGTGTAAATTCATTATGAGTGTGAGGTGAACAAAAACATGCATGTTTATATTATACCAAATTTATATTTGTGCAAGTTCTCAGTCGTACAGTAGTTGTCCATCGCAGGCAAAATATTTTCCAGTCTTCATCTGTACTCTGTAGTGTAGGACGTTTCGTTCTTCATCCAAATAACTTTGTCAGCAATCTCATGTATAATAAAAACAACCTCATGTCTTTATACATGAGATTGTCTCTTCTCAGATCTGACTCTTAACTTTGCTGGACATCACAAGCTTGTCACCATAGAGATGTTGGTGTGCTTTGTTTTTATTACAGCTTACCTAATAGCCAAACATGAAGTTTAAATACATTAGGTCCCTTTTCAAAAGTAATATTTTGATAACCCACTTCAAAAATAGTATTGTCTGCGCCTAGTTGGTCATTAGGAATTTATTGTGACACTGCAACATACAACTTGGAATGTGACTAATAATAATAATAATAATGGCTTACATTTGTAATGCGCTTTACAAACCTGTGTCACAAGTTTCTCAAAACGCTACACTGTCGTCATTATTGTTTCACCCCATACATGGTGACTAAGTAATAACTACTTTATGACATTTGTTGACAATAGGAAAAATTCAGTAACACACCTATTGGGTACATTCCACTTGGATCGCATAATTCCCTGAGCCCTAGTCTTCACCTCCTAAGTGACAACAGAGTCAGGTAAATATTGTCATAATGTATTCTGTGATACATAACATTTAAAACATATTTACAATCAGTGATTTTATGGCTTGTTTTTATAGAGATATTATTTCAGCTACACTGTCAATCTTGAAAGGAGAAACCGTACCACTTGATGTTCTGCAAATCAAGGTAACAATGTAGAAATGCTACCAAACAAGTGTTTTCGAGATATTAATTTACATTTGGCTGTGCAGGGAGAAAAGGAGCAGCCAGTATTTGCTCTAATGGGACTCCGATGGGGTGCTTTCAGAGATGTAGCTGCAAGTATTAGCAAGTAAGATTAATGAATGAAACTGAATGAACTTTATTTAGGCAATATTTTATTAATATTTATTACTGACTAATAAATGTATACCTTAACGTAGATATTGGTATCTTGGTCCACTGAAGACAAAAGCAGCACACTGGCTTAGAACATTGCATGTAAGTTTGTTTTCATTTATGATTAGTATGAATACATTTTTCACATACCATTCAACTTGATTCTTTTTCTTCCCTGTCATTAGGAGTGGCCTTTAGTTCGAGAAGTTACAATATCATATTTGCCCCCCAATCTTCGTCCCCCAGACTTGCCCAGTCACAAACCCCCCAGGCCTAATTTGCTGAATCGCATCATACGAAGGTTTAAAAACTACTGGAATCCACCTGTTGAAGGTATGTTGTGCTGTAAAATATTTGGTACATTTAGCAGAAAATGTAGGGAAAACAATGTCGACAAAACCAAAATGCAGACATTTACATTTTGAATTCATTGCAAAATTGTTATAGATTTTTGTACTTTATTCTATAGATGACACCACTGAAAGTAAAGTTGAGTAAATGTTTCTGATGCAGTGAAATAGATCTGGTTATTAAAACACTGCAACACAAAGAGAAGATTATAAGCATACGTTGAATTTTCTCAATGGCACTTATCAATTCTTGCAAATGAACTCTTCAAATATACTAATTATGTGTTTCTTTCCCCTAGAGCCCCCAAAAACCGAAGAGACTGAGAAGTGGGAAGAGAAGAAGCTGTCTACCTTTGAATTATGCATTCATACGCACAACAAAAACCCAGTAACAAGGGTATGTATTCGCCCAAATTCCTCTAGAACTTGTTATGTAACCAGTAACACTTAAAATGATGTTCTCTTGCAGCGCGTCTATGACTCCATGATGATCTCTGCAGAGCCTGATGACTTCACTGTGGGCGAGTTCATCACGGTTGGGTCAGTAGTTACAGTATTTGCACTTTCAAGCTTGGATTTTAGACAAATATTACAATAGTTGATGCTTTTGTCCAGATCTAAAAAGGAAGAAGACCCAACTATATTTACAAAAGCGTCTACAACACTGGAAGCAAGTACATGCATGCTGCAGCTGCCTGAGGTTAGAACATTCACACTTCAATCATGCAGACTAGTAAACTGTTTTTTCATTTGTTTTTTTATTTTTCTGATGTTTAACTTCATGCTGAATCTCTGCAGGGCGCTGGTGGATTCTATAACATAGACAGTGAGGAGTATGAGGCCATGCCAGTGGAAGTACGCCTGTTGCCAAGGAAACTACACTTTTTTATTAGTGCTGAGCGTCGAGACCAGCTCCAAACACAGATGCAGTGATGGGAGGAATGCAGCAAAGAAACAACTGCAGGGCAATAACGGCAGTCTGAGCTAACAAAGGACTAAATCCGATCTATAATGCAGAAACAAACTCATGTTTTATCATGTTTTATTTTTAAAACATGATCAAGGCTCTTATTGTACAGTACGTGTCTGAATCTAATATGGCTAATATAGCAAAAAAACAAAAGTTTGAGATATTTAACCTTGTAACCGAGGCATATCGACCAGAAAGAATTGAATTGTAAAGTTATTCAAATAAAAGGTGTTTTGAAATATGTTACATGTTGAAATGTAGTTTTCAATACAGTGTATTATCTCTAAAATCAGTGTCTTCATGTTATGTTAAAAAAAAAAAAAATACTACCAGCAATTTTACTAAAAGTCTATCCTGTCTTCCAGCTTCCCGTGTGCTGCTGCTCACACTTAGATCCACAATCTGCCTTGGCTGTGGAAAGCCACATTACTACAGTAAATACTAAATAGCACAGCAATGCAATAAGGTTGACTGAAACATTGTTTTATTGGTTCACAATGGCAGTATTGTGAAATTAACATCTGTTCATGCTAGTGTACATTATTGACAATTCAGACAGCGCATTAATAAGTGAATATAGATTTACGGGAAATGTTAAACACTGTGTTAACTTTGTGTCATATTTTTGCTTCATTTTGCCAGTTAGCCGACTAAGCTGAAAGATGTGAATGCCTCCATAAAGTTCCATTTAGTGACAATAAAAACTGTACATTTGGGTACATTTGCCCTGAAAGGAAACTCCAAAGGCATACACTGAAGTGGGAGAATACACCAACTGACTTGTACACAGGCCAGTCAGATTCCATGTCTTTTCTCCAAACTATAGTGGTGAGAAAATAGTTACAATGCTTTCAATAAACACATACATTAACAAATTTCCTTAAGGCCCCATTTGAAGTAAAGCTTTAACATCCATACAAGTTTTAGTGCACTTTTCACTCATCTTCCAGGAATCATTTTATCCATCTTTATAAAATTCTGCATTTCGCAACCTGTGAAATGTATTTGACAAAATTAACTCAACTCCTGTCTGTTCATTAATTATTCACATAAGGAATCAAAGTTCAGGACAACTAATTTCAAATAAATTGCTCAGAACTACAGATAATATATTTTCTGATCCAGCAGGCTCAGAACTACACATATTAAAGTATGTTTAACCAATGAGTCGCTGAGTGACATCATACCATGTTCAAAAGCACAACAGTTTTTGTCTCGAGTGGAAGAGATCTCTTTGAAGACAAAAAAACAAATTAAAAAGACGGCTCAGATGGTGTAAAGACTACATATTCTTCCTACGTTAGAAAAAGGAATCCTGCTGGCTGAATGACATTCTCACAATGAGAATGACACAGTGCGCGCAAGAGGAAACAGTCCAGTGTCAGACATGGTGCAGCATCTGTGAAAGCTTCACATTCATCACACATTCAAGTAAAAGACATCCACACGTCTTTGTCGATATGACTATTTGAGAAATGTAACCGTCGTAAGTCACCTGATACAAAGGACATTATCATAGATTACACTTTCTAATAAAGTGCTATAAATAATGAAATATTTGTCTGCTCCACTATAAAGAAACATGATCTTGCAAAACAAATAAAGTCATCTCAAAACCATCTTGATTTTAACAAAAAGATTTAAAAAAAAATTAGTAGTCTGTTGGTTATCACTACTCTTTCTAACACTCCTTTTGAGCAAACCAAATATTTTAGAATGTCAAAGCTTTTTTCTCTTTCTGCAAACATAAAAGCACCCCTAGATGTAGGTCTCTGCTAGAGTATAAACAAAAATATTCCTGAAACTACACGTCTGTGTTTTGTGAGTAGTGAAATGGGGGGGACAAGTATCTCTGTTATTTTTCTTCCAGTGCTTCAGTTGCCATAAAGGTGCACACACAACAAAAAAAGCACTTCCGACAATAACCGTATACGACAGACCGACCAGCACTGAACATCCGTCAAACAATTCTGTCCCACTTGCAGATGCCTTCAGCCGGTGTCTACTCACAATGTACAGTTGTCACAAACAGTGTCCATCAGTCTGATTTTACACCGAGAAAGGGGAATGGAGCACCCAACAGGCGACACAAAAGATAACGGGGGTGGAGGCAGTGTTGGCAGTGTCGTCAGTGTCTTGGTGCATTGGCCATGAAAGGCACCGGTATCCAGTAGCGTCCCAAAACGTCTTTCCAGAGCAGGGCTTTTAAAAATGTCTGAAGAGAATCAGGTGCAACACAAATTGTCTATGACTAGAGTTATGTCCAAACCATAGACCTCCAACAGGTCCATCAGAAATGAGTGGTCTGCCTGAGGATCGAGTCCCATAGCCCTCACATGCTCAGCAGTGAGGGTAGGGTCCACACTCCCGGCAACCTCCGACAGCGTCTGAAAAATGCGGTTATTCAGCTCCATGAAGAACCTGGTGAAAGAGAGTGAAAAAGACACCATAAGCCCAGAGGCGTCGAGTATTTTATTCGCTGGAAAGAGGTGTCACTAACTCACAGAATGAAAAGATCCTCTTCATTTGAGGTGCAGTTTTCATCTACCTCCTGAGAATACAGCAACATTTGCCTACGGGAAAAAACAAATCTGAAAAGGCTGTGCTTTGTATCAAGAATATCCTGGCATGGTGAGGGTACTATTGAAATGGCATCACTCTGTCTGGTGTTATGTTTTTAAACATTGAACATTTTACAGGCAAAAAAGGTGCAAAATAAAACTACACCGACCATACTGAATTTGTTGGTGGCCAATAGGCTTTTTTGAAATCGTATTGACCACTTGGACCACTGCTAAAGTTCACATTCTTTTTATATCACAGTTGATGATATGCAGAATTTAAGATGATCATTTAACTTTTGCCTTTATAAAAATAAGTCAATAATACAATTATTTACTGAAAACAAAGTATTTTTTTTACCTTTGCTCAGTGAGTTTTCTGTACTTCTCTTTATCAGCTGCATTGACTCGCAGCAGTGGCTGAAGGTGGCTTCGATGTGTTTTTACATTCTGGTTATCGATGTAAACGTCATACAGTTCCTTTTTCTCCTCAAATATTTTTTCTGTTGTGCCTTGAATCACATACACATTGTTTGGTCAAGTATTAATCAATGTCACAAGAGCTAAATCCTGAAGTAAGTCTTTATACACACAGGCCACATATGACAGTTCAGTTTCCAGCGCAGGGATGTCAGCTATGTTGACATAGAAGAAAGGCCGCAGCTCAGGTACAGATACTCCAATTCCAGGTATAGAGATGTTAGCCAGGCAGCAAAGGCAGTACACTGTAAAAGTACAACAGCATATTGTATCATATCTATGCAAATAAAAACGTGCAGTGGTAGTAACCCAAATCAAATGTAAAATATTAGTTTAAACTTGTCACCTCTGTAGCACACCACACCTACAGGTGGTGGGGAAAAGATGAGGAGCCGTTTTCTTAGCAGAGCCAACTTCCACAGCACCATTATGTGCTCTCCAAAAAACTGGATAAACTGGGACATGCAGCCAGCTGGGTGGGTAATCTATGTTTGAACAGGCAAACAAATAGTGTCATTTGTGTTTTTTGACATGAACGATAATAACAACCATGTTCATGCGTCCAGGCTGCAATTGAAAAAGAAAAAAAATACACCTTTTGTTTTTACAAACAAATATATATTTTCATACCTTCATTTCTGGGTGCATGCAGCGGTTAATGTTAGTAACGCTCCAGGTTGGACAGGCATTGACAATGCCATTCCCTGTTTGAGGTAGGACAGCTTTCTTGTCCTCATAAAATGCCTCTAAAGGAGAGTACTGACCCGGACACTTCAACTGATGTCTATAAAGAAACATTAGAATAAAAACATTTTGTAATGTTGGTCAAAATAAATATAATATTATTGAAAAATAAACTATGGTCCTGCATTAATTGATGGTATGTGGTATTGACAATGACATGCGTCCATCTTTGGAACTATGGACCTTGGGTTTGGTAAACAACAGGCCAAATCCCTATTAGTTACAGGAATAAAACCCAGAAAGCCATTCTTACAGAGTTTAATTTAGGGACACCAATATACACATGCATGTGCAGTTAATATAAAAGCAAAATTGCTTCTTCTGCATAGTGACTACTTCTCCCTGTGGTCACAGAAAATAAAAAAATAAAAAACATGTATTCCAGGCGGACCACAAAAAGGTATACCTATTATTTAAGAGGTTTCCACCTGTGTTTATTCTTCATACAAAGGCAACACATGCTACAAATGGGCTCTTGTGGCCGTCACAAACTTCATGTTTAATAGATGAGAACATTTGAAACAAAAAAGCATAGGCCTCAGTGGGTACATGAAAAGACATCAACCATTTTGTTTGTGTGACCAAACTAAAGCTAATGTAAACTGTACTCACTCACCTGACTTGGTTTTCAAGGAACTGCATGTAGCGATATAACAGTGTGTAGGAAGGGGAGAGTATTCCTACAGACTTCATCCTGGCTCCCCTCTCCAACTCACTATCCACCGGCATATTGGCAAAACAGGCCAAACCGAAGTAAGAACCTTTGCGGAAATATCTAAAGCAAAACAATACAAAGATTTGCTTTTTGCTTCCAACAGATCATAAAAAGATAACACCGCTTAACTACTGACGAGGATATGGGTACATACATAAAATCATTGGTGATGCGATGGGAGCCACTGGCCATTGACTTGAACTCTACTCCATCCAAATTGATGTCATGAGGCAAACACCACTCCACCATGTTCCCTGTGAGTCAGAAGGAGGAACATATTAATAGAAAGAGTAACTTCCACTAGTCATATCTACGACTTTCATCTTGACCACTTCCTCTTCATCTGAGCCTGTCTGACGCATGTTTGTTTGGTACTTTTTAGTTTAAGCCAAGGTCAGAGAAAAGACTGACTCAGCAAGTGTGACCACCTGACACTGTCCCATACATTGTAGGCCGAGTAGCCTACTGATGTGGTCTTTGAGCTTACATTTATCTATTTTGGAATAACAGTCTTAAATGGTAATTTCTTCATGCACTTAAGCTGACTGCACCAAAAATAATCAACAAGGGTTAAAGGTGACAGTTTCTGAGTTTGTATTTTTAGATAACGGCTTGGTGATAAAGTGCAGCCTAATAATCTGAAAGACAACGGAGTCAAAGTTTTCATCATTTCATTATGCATCAAATTTAAAATAAAAATAGGCTGACTGTGAACTTGAACTTTTCGCAATAAAAAAGCACTGAATTCTTATCTGTAAAAGGCTACAATACACATGGTTGTGAAAACTGAATGTGGCCTCAACCAGTCCAGACACTTTAATCAGATGTATAAATTATGTACAAATCAAGACTAAACCAAATAAGAACTTACATACATACTTTCACTATAACAGGGCAAAAGAGCAACATGTGACATTTATTCTAAAACCAGCTGCTTGTAGTAGAATCCTACTTTTACAGCACACTGTGAACAAATCAGATCAGACTATACATACTTATGGGGGAAGAACCAAAATGGTTTGGAGACTTTAATCCTTGTAGTCGCTAGAATCAATAATAAATCAAGAAAAATATGTGTCAATACATGCTAATGCTCACCTGATCTTGTGTCAAATGTTACCACAAAAACAGCCACAATCTGATCCTTCTCTTCAAACTGATCTCTCAGTGTCAGGACAGGGAAAGGAGCATCCTTCCCTATGCTACGATAGCCTGGATACTCCCTCCTGTGCCCACGGGGCTGAACAAGGGGTCGGGCCGCACTTTGCTCCACGATACGGACCACTGTGCCACCCTTGGCGGTGCAGGTGACGGTGGAGTCGGCCGCGCGGCAGCTCCATCCAGACTCCGCCGCAGTGCTCCGGTGTGACCGCACTGCCGCCTGCGAACTTTTCTCCCCTACTGCGTCCTGTTTATCCTGAGCTGGAGATGCCGCCTTGGTCGGATCTGGTCGTGGGATCTCCTCCCAGTCAAGCAACGGGGCTCGATCCGACTGTTCCACCATGTTATATCCGTGAGACTGTGCTGGGGGGGAAATATTTAAAAACAAATAAACGTCTTATTTACGGTCCTGTTGCCTGAACATGGTACTATCTTGCTGCTCCCTGACTTGTTTTTCATCTATTTGTAAGCGTGTCACATACACTGACAGCCTACCCTCCTCTAGGCTCTGTTTTCATTACGTCATACTTCCGCCCACGTGATAACACGTCGCAGCAGTGGCTTTTTTCTTCATTACAGCTTTGGTATTGACCCCCCCCTTTAGTTTCAAATTAAACCAGCATCCTCCAAAAAAGATTTGGCAAACCAATTGTTTGAAAAGTGTCGCATGTGTTTGATATAGTCTATGTTTGTCTAAAGTTGCTCGATATGTACTTTTTTTTTTATTAGCGTCATTAGCACGACAACCAGGTGCGCGTGCATTCAC
>OMNZ01006941.1:2550-13224 GCA_900303255.1 Lesueurigobius sanzi | reverse complement strand
TACAGTAGTTTCTGCTTTATACTTGGCTATGTTTGAAGATATTTGCTCAGAACAACAAAAATGCATCTACAATGTGACTCATCAAGCGTATGTAGAAATGTAGAACACCTTTGGCGAGCTACTGGTTGGAGATCCCTGCTGTAAACTTTGTCCGGAGGGGCGAGAAGTGCAGCAGACAAAGCTAAAACATTGTCAGGACCTCTGCTTCAGTCAGAGCAGGGAAACTCTCTTGGTCTCTCTCTCAGCTCTGACCTATGTGTTTTATTTACCAATAATAAATGGACACATCGCATGTCCATTTTGCCACAAGGAGAGAAAAATCGTCCCCTTAAGGTACTGTATAAGGTACACTGCAAAAACGCATATCTTAGTAAGATAAGTAATCTAGAAATGAGTTGAATTTTCTTGAAATAAGTACATTTGTCCTTGGTTTAAGAAACTCATTTCAAGATACTTGTCCATGGGGCAAGTTTTTTACACTTGAATTAGGCAAAACACCAAAAACAATCTTATTTCAAGCTATTTCTGTTTAATTTTGAGTGTGTTGAGGCTGTTTTTCTTAATTTTAGTGTAAAAATCTTGCCCCATGGACAAGCGTCTTGAAATTAGTTTCTCAAACCAAGGACAAATGTATTTATTTCAGGAAAATTTAACTCATTTCTAGATCACTTAACTTACAAAGATATGACTTTTTGCAGTGTATCTGTTGAAATTGAGTTATTCATCATGTTCCTGGACCCCTTCTATCCACTTGGTTAGATTTCAGTAGAATTTGGTGCATTGTTGACGCTTTCATGAGCAAAAACACATCACCCATTTCCATTATTTTATATGAGTTGTCAAACCTTTTAACCTAAATAACTAGTTAGAATCTTAAGTGCCCCTTGCAGTTACAGTTTCCAATCAAACTTTATAGAGAAACACTGAATATGTCTAAACCTTATTATGAAAATCAAGCCAAGGTGTAAGATTGTGCAAAACCTAAAAAGATATATTTTTACCTGCTCTGACCCCTTATTTTTCATTACAACACCGCTCCGAACCTGCCACTTCTCCGTGTAGCGGTCTAAAAATGCGCTCCCACCTGACCAGCGTTACATAAGCTGGCCGTGTCAAGAGTTGACGTGATGATTCAGCTGTCTCGGATTGGCCTTACTCATTTGACAGTTGCACCATTGTTCTGGTAAGGAACATTATGGAGCCCTGCCAGTCTTCAGCCTCTGCAGTGGACAGCCATTTCTTTATCCCCAGCGGGTCTGGAAAAAGCGTCACATTTTTAATAGAGAAACACCTGCGAGGCTGTAGCCGTAATGAGAGACTGTAAAATAAATTAGCCGGGGTCGTATTGAGATCTGTCAGTGGTGGAACAATGGCCTCTTTGTGCCCCCTGTGGTTCTTTCAGCTTTGGGCATTTTAGCTTTCCACACAGTGTTCATGCCTTTAACATCGCAGTCAAACAAATCTGCAGGTTATGCAAATGTTCAGGCCTCCGCGATCCCCCAGCAGGCCAAAGGATAAGCATGATAAGGGTCTTGCATGTTACAATAACGGTGTTCTTGCAATATTTGACTAAACCATTTCAAAATATATATAAATTGTGTCAAAATAAGACTTTGAAAATATTTTTTTTGTTTTGTTTTAGACTGTGTTGGCTAAAATTGAACTAAATGTTGACAAAAACTGAACTGAACTGAGCGGTAGTCACCTGAAATGGTTCTCATCAGTCTGTGAAGTGAAAACCATTCCTGGTGACGACATCGTGAAGCTCATTGAGAAAATGTCAAAGGTGTGAAAACCGTGTTTAAAGAAAAAGGAGCTATTTTGAAGAATCTATTTCACATTTTTTATTTATATGTCATCCCCAGTGATGGGATCAATTTACTTCAGTACTGTACTTAAGTAATCAGAATCAACCTGATGGCTGAAGAAAAAGATTGTACTTAAGTATAGTTTTTGAGGATCTGTACTTTACTTCAGTAGTATTTTTGTTGACAACTTATTACTTGTATAAAAAAAGGTTTACTGTATGCAAACTTATGCATTTCATAGAATATGAATGATAACACAAAAACCTTTATTCCACTCATGGTTAGTGGTTACACAAAGCAATTTGTTGTCAAAGAACCTGTTTGTTTATGCTTTTCAACTAGAACCTAGCCAAATGTCCCAGATCAAAAGTCTACTGTACATATTGTGCATCTTGAAATTTTCAGCTGAAGTGAGTCTTTCTTTGCTCCTGAACAGTTTTCCTGGCAGTTGTTGAAGGTCATGTAAACGTTAGATCAGGGACATTTGAGTAGTTTCTGTTTCATTATGATTTCAAAGGAGTATATTAAAAAGGTATGTCAACTTGAAAGGATATGTAGACTTTTGGCCACAACTATATAATACTTTCTTCTCCACTACATTTCTAAAAAAGCTCTCGTTACTCGGGGAGTGTGGACAAGTTGATCACGGTGTGTTTTCTTCTCAAATTTAACAGCATTATCATCTCCACTCCAGAACAGAAGCTGTGCAGATGTATGTCCCTCAAGTATTTACTAATTTTGCATCAATATGTGTTGTTTTTCTAATCTTTGGTCATTTATATCTGCACGAGTTAAACCAGGGGAAAAGAAGGGGAAAAGACTCCCAATAGATCTTCAGAAGTATTGTATATTCATATCTTTCATGTGTTTGAAGATTCAGAACACTCAACACATACTTCAGTACTTTAACTTAAGTAAATGTATCACTGCGCAGCTTTTACTTTCACTGGAGTGATATGTGACCAGTAGTATCTGCACTTTTACTCGAGCGATGAAATGAAGTACTTCGCCCACCATTGACTTCAGCGAGAATCTACAACGTTAATAATTGTGAAACCAGAGAAAAAAACATACATACAAAATACAAAAACCCAAAACTTTTGAACGGTAGTGTACCAACTCAAATCAATGTCTTAAAATGTAGTCTATTTTTACATAATTTCTTCCAGTGTGCAGCAGAGATGGGTAATTTTACTGTCTGATTAGTTCGACAACACGATGGCACACAGCAAGAATGTCCCAGTTCAATTCCCAGCCCAGGTGCAGTCTTTCTTTGTGGAGTTTCCATGTTCTCTCTCGCAACTGAGCACTCCGGTTTCCCCTCCCACAATAAAATCCATTAAAATAATTACTAATAAATGTGATTATTACTAAGACAAGCACCTTGAATCTCTCCTCCACAGTTTTATAATAGGTGCCTTCAAAAGATAATTCTGCACAGTGAGAGCTCCCACAAAGCTAGGAGCAGTTCAGCTTAACATTCACATTCTTGTTTCTCTACCTCCATCTTGGCTTTAATTACCATTTCGTTTTTCCTCTGCCTCCGGATTTGCCGAGCCGGAGCCATAAAACTGAATGCTAATGACATCGCTGTGTAGCACCTCTGGAAAAGGGGAAATGATTAAGGCAGGATTTGGAGCGGCTTTTATATCTGGAAATGTCATGGACCCCACTCGAAGCGAGCAAAGTCATCCCGCTCCCACAATTTTTTAAAAAGCCGCCTCAACCAAATGTTACGAAGAGAAGAATAATGCTGCTTTAAATCCACGAGACAAAAGGGCAAGTTTTACAGCACTGAACATTTGAGTGCTTTTTATTCCCGTGCTCAGGTCAGGACCTCCCATTTCAGGGGGATTAAAAGAACTACATTGTCTTTTGTGACCCGTGATCCCAGTTAAGAAATAGCACAGGAATCGGTCCCGGGAATGCTCTGCATATAATATATTGATATGTATTTTAAATGTAGTACACTACTTTGGAAACACTTTTCGTGTATTGTTTTCTTCACTGTTTACGTTGTAGATTCTCATTTAACTATGAATGAACATATAGAATTGCGTAGGACACAGAAAAGTGTGAAAGTACTCAAAATATGTTTTATATTTTAGATTCTTCAAAATAGTCACCCTTTATTATTGGCATGTTTTGTATTTAGTCCTATTTATGTATTGTACTATTTTGATTCTGGAATATTATCATTTTTTCATGGTACAATTTTTGAGTGGTTTCTTCTTAGACTTTTGCTACTGTTTTTATCACTTTTAGGTTCTCCCTAGAGTCCACTGCCTCTGGAGAGGTTGTCGACTGTGGCTGCCTGGGTCCTGTCCTGTGGGTGCCCAGATGGGGGTGTGGTGTCTCTGCCTGGCCTCTTCTGGGTGCCCTGGCTCGGTGCCTGATGGCTGTAGCTGATGCGCTGCTCCCGATGCAGACGGCTCCTCTGATGGTGGCTCCTTACCTGGTTTATCTGTTCTCAGTCTGACTTACTCATGCGCGAATGATGGTGTGTTTTTAATCTATAAAGCACTTTGAGCTGCATTTTGTATGTATGAAAAGCGCTTTGTAAATAAAGTTTGATTTTTTATTTCAAATAAACAAATTGCTGGCAATAGTAAAATCTAAAATGTGACTAAATGTACCTTTAACTTAAAACAAAATGACACTATTCATAAACATATATTTTTCTCTCCATTTGCAGTAAAATGTTTATAATTATCGGCTTATATTGCCATGTATTTATTCATAATTTGGAGTCCCAGTTCCATATTGTCCATCTACTTCCACTTATCCGTTTCTGGGTCGTGGAGGCAGTAGTCCAAGCTGCCCGGATCACACTGCACCAGTCCCTTATGGCTCCTCCTGCAGGTGGTGGGTCCACAAGAGGATGGCCCCACGACTAGTGATGGGATTTATGGCTCTTTACAGGGAGCCGAGTCTTTGGGATCCGCTCATTTCAAAGAGCCGCGGAAAAGACTGGCTATTTTTTATACTGTTTTTTTAAATGACGCAGCTAAAAACATCACATTATGAGTAGATATGAGGCTGACAGGAACATTTCTTATTCAAATTAACCCTTAAATTAAGAGCTAAAACTAGACTGAACCAGGTCTAAACCAGAACTAAAACTGGGCTAAAACTGAACTAAACCGAGTCTAAATCTGGGCTAAACTAGGACTGAACCAGGGCTAAAACTGGAGGTAACCAGGTTTACATCAGACCAGGGCTAAACCAGGACTAAAAACCTGAGCTAAACTAGTGAAAAACTAGGGGTGAACAGGGTCTAAACCGGGGTTAGAACGAGACAAAAACTGGGCTAGACCAGGGCTAAACCAAATGATGATGGAGATGATTTTTATTCCTTAAAAAACGTGTTTGTGAATCTAATTTTGTGCCACAG
Source organism: Lesueurigobius sanzi (assembly GCA_900303255.1). Classification (NCBI taxonomy): domain Eukaryota; kingdom Metazoa; phylum Chordata; class Actinopteri; order Gobiiformes; family Gobiidae; genus Lesueurigobius; species Lesueurigobius sanzi. The sequence goes on along the minus strand of OMNZ01006941.1, from coordinate 8,022 downwards.
TCAATGAAAAGTGGCTACATCCGTCTGACAAATGATTCTTTAGTGGGAAAATGTTTAATTCCTGTCGCCTTCTTTGATGTTGTGCTGATTCTTGAGTCCATTTAGGGTAAATCTACGTCAAAATTACTGGAAAAACACAACCGAGATCCAGTTCGAACCGTTCACCTCAAAGAGCCGTTCAAAAGAGCCGATTCGGTCATGAACGTCACATCACTACCCACGACGCTCCTTCACCTCTGGGCGACGCAACAGTCCTTGATGGTCTCATCATACGGAGCTTCTGAACCGCTCTCGGTCTGACCCGTCACCAAGGGGTCCCAGGAGCAAAATGCCCCAGAGAACACACTGTAGCTCCTAGGCTCATTCGGGTGCTTAAACCCCTCCACCACGATAAGGTAGCGGTTCAAGGAGGGGATTGTGAAAATGAAATAGAACATTTAAATCAGAAAAAGTTCCAAAAGAAATGAGCGAAGAAAACAACCAGTTCTTCAATTTGTGCATGTTGTAACTTGTAATGTCAAAATTTGATTCGACTCCAACAGTGTCATGTAATGTTTCCAAATGGCAAAATCTGCACATGTATTTGGAACAATCAGGAAAACTTGATCAGAGAAAAGGCAGAACACAAAAGAAGCCTCGACACGGCAAAGACTACAATTTACATATTGATTACAAACCTGCTTGGGCGAGGATTAGACAGTTTGCTGGATTTGAAAATAACGCTCAACTAAACTTTTGAGGAGGCGTACTGTATGGGCAAACAGAAATCACAGAGGTGCAGCTCGTCTCAGTGCGGCGTAATTAGGACCAAAGCTGCTGATGTCAGTGTGAGAGAACATATTTTTACACACACTTTATTAGAGATGTAAAAGCTTTGTGGAGCTGCAGCAACAATTACACTGAACATTAGCAAAGTCTATGAAGCAGATGCGTGCCTATTATTTATTCATGGTTGCATTTCAAAACCTCTTCATGGCATTGTGCTACTAAACAATATGTATATTATTCTTGGTTGAACTTACCTAAATGTAAGTGTTGGGATGAAGTCAGGGCTCACCATTTAAAGTTGCATTGTGGACCTTTTTATGCAGAACTTGATGTGGCTGTATGGGAGGTTAGCATGGCACCTTCACTTTTCATCACAGCTGCCTCTATGCTCCAGTATAAAACATGTTTAAGGTGACTGGTAGGTTTTCAGTGGATTATCATGAGATGGCTCGACCCGCAGAGGTGGCGATCAAATCAAAATAATGGACAGAGCCTGGTCATTTTTGGTTTTATTTTGTTGATATAGTTCCAAAGACTTGTTCAGGTATGTTTTCTGGGGCATTATGCTCCTGGTAGGGTCTCCCATGGCAAACAGGTCCTAGATGACGGGTCTGACCAGAGCGTTCAGAAGCCCCTTATGATGAGAGACCATCGAGGCCGGTTACGTCGCCCAGAGGTGAAAGAGCGCCATGGGACCGTCCTCCCGTGGATCCACCAGCTGCAGGAGGAGCCATAAGGGATTGGTGCAGTGTCCTAACGACCCGAAAACAGATAAGCAGAAGATGGATGGATGGATGGATGGATGGATTTATTCAGAGGGGATTTTGGATATTTTTTGTTTAAAGCAGTTATTAGTGAATCAATCTGTAATCAATCTGTTTTTAGGATTGAAAACTCAATAAATCAGGCTAGGAATCAAATATTGAAAAATCCTCTGAACAAACCTTCAAAATATGTGACCAGTCACCAGAACTAGAGACACAAGTCTACTCTATTTTGAGTTATTCATGGATTTTGAATGTGTAGTCTCCAAGTTTTCCAACGATGTCTAACACATGGAAATATGATGATATTTGGAGAAGTTGTGGCCATTTGAAGGTAGGAGAACCTCAAAGCTAAAAGCTGAGAAATCTGCCTCTAAAGATCAGCAGTTTCCACCTCTGTCTGCTGCTGGGATAGACAATAGGGCTCATTGACATCTCATTTAGTTAAGCCATCCCCCCTGTCAAAGGACTGTCAGTGGTGTGACAGGGCAGACAGAGAGTGGTTTGAACAATGTTTATCAAAATGAGCTTTTAGTGGACTGATCACAATTAGAAGGTACTTTGTTAAAATTTTATTACAAAAAGATTGAAAACTTGCGTGGCCGACTTGTGCCTCCGCCGGGACATTGTAAAAGACTGGAAAGAGATTGGAGTCTGCAGGAGCTACTTAAGAGACGCTGTCGCCACAAAGGAAAATACATTTTAAGAAATTGGTCATTGAAGTTACAGTTCCCCATATAGACCAACTGTAGTACTCAATGCAATAATTACACTACTTATCGTAAAGTTGAGGTCATCTATTTGTTTCCAAGTGAAAGCAAACTAGCCCAAAATGTAAAAAGTAGCAAAAATAAATTAAGTTCAGCCAGCAGTGTCTTTAGGCACATGCACAACCAAATTAGTCAAACTGGAGCCCTGCAAGCTTATTTTTTATCCACCTTTGTATTGAAATACCATCAGACGAATCCCTCATACCACCAGTGACGCCTATACCACCGATAAAGCCTTTTGAGAGGTGATTTCTTGTTTTGTTTTGTATATGATCAGCATAAATCAAAAGCGTTGACGAGTTGCACAATTGCAGATCGATCCAGCTGTCTGTTGTCCCTGCACAAACTCTGTCCCTCTGTGGCTGCCCTCCGTGTCGCCGTGTAAAGTAATAGAGCCCTGTGCGGCCTTGCAGTTATTTCCAGTGTCCCCTCTGCTCCGGGACATGGGGGACGGGGTTGTTAAGCTCCGATCGTGACAACAACCTCAGTCAGGGAGAAAGAGAGAGAGAGTGAGTGGGAAGAAGAGCGAGAGATAGAGAGAACGCGAGGGAGAGAGAGACCGGGGGAGTGAAAGAGGGGGCGTTTGATGAATTGGTCTGGGTCCTTCTGTCTCCGAGGCCCTGTTCCATGGCTGCTGTGAACTGCCAGAAGAGCACCTCTGGGGGCCACCCGAGCAGGTTGTAATAGAAACAAAGCACTGAGACTTCGTGTACGCAGCGCTCCGCCATCTGCCAACGCCAAGAAACCCAATGCCTCCCTCAAAACCCTCGAGCTCTGACAATGTAAATGTATATGCACGGAGAAGCCTGTAGTAGTGCCTGTGTTAGCATTGCGTTGTATGGAAGAATGAGAAATGGACTGAATACTTTTGTGAGCACATTGTATTGTATAAATTGCGAGTGAACATTCAGTCCTCCGGCGATTAAGCCTTTACAAAAAAGACTAATTTACTGAAAAGGGACACAAGCTTCGTTGAGTGACATCATTATGAAACTTTTACGACATATGTGTAGCAAGCTTTCCCTAATTTGTTTTCATATGAACAAAATAAGCCGTTTTATGTTAAAAAGGGCCAAAATTGCCTATATTTTTTGCCAATGAACTTGTTGGTATTTCAGGACTTATTTTAGGACTGTTATTTCAAAATTGTTATTTTTATTTTAAGATTACTATTCGAGGTACTGTGACAACGCAATATCCCTTGCGGATCAATAAAGCCTGTCTAAGTCTAAGTCTAAATATGAAAAATTGCCAAAAGATTGAAAGGGTATGCACAATGTATATTGGAAGGTACAAGACTGGAACGTTTGGTGTCTGTAGGTGCTACTAAAGTGGAGATTTTGTTGCATGTGTCAAATATAAATATAATTTGGAGAGAAGAGGCTTTAAAGTTTTGTAATGTCGGCTAATGCGCATGTACTGTATATCGAAGACGTCTTATTCACGTAGATACTCAATAAATATATAAAAATCCTTCTGAACAAATATTCCTTCAAAATATTAAGTACAAGAGTTGAAAGTTTGGAGTCTGTAGGTGATGGTAAAGTGGAGATGTTGCCACCGCAATGTGAGAAAAAAAGTTACAATTTCCTGTATAGTTGAATACACTCCTTGTTGTAAAGATTAGGTAATTTATTTGTTTCCAGGTGAAAGCGTATACAGTACATGCTAAGAGAGCAAAAGCGTCCAAAGTCACGGCCACTCTCCTCAACCGCTCCCACGCCACCAGATGATATCTCTGAGTGCATTCATCATCTAATAAAGAGCATCCACAGTCCTCTTTCATGGCTGCTACACAGATAATCCATTTGCACTGATGAGCTGCAGGGCTTAGTGCCACCGAGCCCAACCACACCGCCACAGTGTGAGAGAAATTAATTTATCCGGGAGGTCAGATCAATGAGCACAAAGCAAGTGCGCTGTCCCCCACTGCCCTCCTAATACAGAACAGCCACGGACTCAATCAATGCGACCCCCCCCCCCCGGCACCACCCCCGCACACCCCGCACACGGGCCCATGGAAATCAATCATGTCTTAAACACCCTGTCATTCATACATGAGAATACGAGAAGTGTTTGTGCCAATTTGGCCTTGGGTTCAACTTAGCAAATGATAAAAGACAAGGCTATGCACAAGCGGACAATAAAAATAACCTGTAGAGCTACTTTTTGTAATAAGTACGATGGACAACTCCTGTACGACTGAGAACCTACACAGAAGTAAAGTAAATAAAATAACAGCCAAACAGTCAACAGACTTCTCAGTTGGTGGCTGGTGGTGTGGATTGCAGAACCAATTTGAGCGGATCATGAGTCTTTGCTTGGGAACATTTTCTTTCAGTATTTATGTGTTAGAGATCTTTTGACCATAATTTAGTTGTGGCCGATTTGTTTGGCAATTTCGACTTCATGCACTTAAATCTGTATAACACATTTCAGACTTTTTACATTCAAGCATCGTCGTGCTCAAATCTTCCTGTTACTCACACTTGATGAGATCGAGCAGCCGAAGCAGACATGGCACAGACTATCTGGATTTCAGCATTAAAAACCACTGGATCACGGTATGACGATATCACCAAAAAAGATCGTCACAGGCATCAGATCACAATTGGGTTTCGTCCTATCGTCCAGCCCTACCATAATTTCAACTTTATTATTTTGTTTGTTTGATACTGAAGAGTGTTTTATGGGTTTGAAAACATATCCAGGTTTGGGTCATGGATTGTCATCTTGGGGAGATAGTGGGTTCCGATCCCATTCCAGTTGAGAACCACTGATCTAAACCTACGAAATGATGTTAAGGATCATCTTGAAAACTGTAGCCTATATTCCACTCTGATGGAGCTCAATTTGAGAACTTTTGACCAGCCACCAGCTGACCAAGAGCTCCATGCAAGAGTTGGAGCTACTTTGAGATGATATAACCCAATCGTCTATAAATTCGGTCCTCCGAGGGTTTTCATTCGGCCCTCACGATGGTGTTTAGATTTGTAAACAGCACCTACTTTGCTTGAATTGTGACTGAATAGACTGTCAGTAGTTACTAAGGACACCAAAACAGCATGTACTACTCAATCGTAATCAAAGGACATTTAAACATAGATCGATTTGCATTTTGTCTTTCTACATTCAAAACAGGATTGCGTTTGGCCCTTCGGTTGGTAATG
>OMNZ01006932.1:14557-26870 GCA_900303255.1 Lesueurigobius sanzi | reverse complement strand
CTTAGGAACAGAGGCATGTAGAAATAAACGGTTTTCACCCACTGAGAGTCTCACCTTTCAAACGAGCCATAATATGTGTCTATAGCTATAAGCTAGAATATGCTGTGGTGCTACAAAAATCATCAAAAATGGTTTAGATTGCTGGCATTCTATGGCTAAGTTCTGAAAACAGTGCGGCACTCACTGTGTTAAATCATCACAGATCCAATGATTTTGGTTGGATTTTTATCATCTTTTTCTGTGGAATGAGTATACAGTTTGTTGAAAAGAATGACATATTGACTGATGCCATAACTTTGTGGAATAATAATGATGATTGCCGAGGAAGTAAAGATAAAAATATCATTAAAAAGTGAGATCCGCGATATTTCCAGCAGAGCAGACCCTCCAATTATAGGTCCTTAGGGTCAAAGTTAACAGAAAAAACACAAATAAAAAGTATAACGGACGATGCCAGGTTCATCCCATTTTTGAGACGTTGGGTCCCCGACTACAAAGAAAACTCTCAATGTCAAATCATGCACAAAAAGACAACTTCATTCATGAACTCCGAATAAAACCAGACTATTATTAAAAGTAAAAGTAAAAAAAAAAAAAAGAAACAAAACGCTTCTGTATAGTTTTGTGACAGTGCAACAGGTATAAAATCTGTTCCTTGTGCCTTCATTTTGGAGCTTGCAATAATGTACAATATCCACTAGAGAGCGCCCTCGTCTCTTCATATCTGCAAGGTATATTATTACGGTACCTTTTCATCAGCTAGAAAAATGCATCGACCCTGGTCATATCTGAAAGGGAAAAGTAGAATTCACAAAATGATTGTATATGAGAAAATTATCATTTTACCTGAATGTCACTCTATCACTTAATTTACAGTGTTAGTATAACAGGTCAAACTATACAAACCAATGCATTTAGATTTTTTTGGATGCAGGAATCCCATTTCAATCAAATAGGTCAAATGGAACTTGAACCCTGTAGGACCAGTGGTCTGGGAGCTATCAGTAGCTCTCCAGCCCTTTTTAGGTAGCTCACCAAAGGCTTTACACATTTCAAAATATGCTTGAAGAGACTAGTTTTAGATGCATTCTCTTTTTGTCATGCACATGTTGAACACATACAAACAGTTGGGGCAATATGTAAGTTAAAGACAAAACTCTAAAGTCAGATTTGGCTAACTCTCTAACTCTCTAGACTGTCCTCTTAATGAATGATTAGAGCTCTCTGATGTTTTTGTTACATAAAAGAAGCTCAAAGGGCAAAAACCTTGGAGACCCCCTGATGTGTTCAATGTCATCCATAATGTAATTGTTCCTTAAGGGGCACTATGTAACTTTTTAAATGAAAAATAAAGTCCTGATAATTGTGAATTCCGTATTTAACCTTTTGGTGGCCCAGAGGCTCTGTGGGTGCAGCATAGCACCTTTCTTTTCCACAGTGGCTTCTATGACGCTTGGATCAATTATTTTTAGGGTTTCATACCAGAAACTTACTCGAAACCCCAATACAATACAATACAATTGATCCTGGAGCGTGATAGAGGCCGCTGTGATGGAAAGTAAAGGTGCCATGCTGCACCCACAGAGCATTAGGCCACTAAAAGGTCAAATATGCACTAATATCAATATTTTATTTTTCACATAAAAAGTTGCATAGCCCCTTTAACTGCAAAGCAGGGGCAAAATCTGACAACCTTAGTTTTGTTTGCAAGCAGTCCTCATGTATTTGCTTCCCTGATATGGTGCAAATTTGATCCCTGATCATGCTGGTTTAGAATTGGTTTAAGTTTAGTCCTTAATGTCATTTGTTGTGCTTATTTTGTTCATGTGAAATGATAACAGCCAACAGCTCACAGTGAGCTGAAGTCAACATCCTATGTCTTTTAACTGTCAAAATGCAGATGCTTTGACCAGGGTTATGATTAATATTTCTGTCTATAAGTTTGGGAAAACACTTGAATCACTTGTATAGATCTTCTTGAAGAACATTTATCTAGAGAAAACACAGCTTGTCCTGCTGCCTTTATTCTATCCGACCTGCCTTTCGTCTTCGTTCAATTACAACATGACGCCAACACACTCCCTACCACTCTCAGGAGAAACACTGGCTTTCAGAGTCAATTGTGTGGCTATGTGAAGAGCCGGCCCGGGTCTAGCCCCTGTTTGGAGCCCTTTCACGTGCTAACATAAGAGTTCCCCTTTTTGCCTAAGACGACATGAGCAAAGTAAGCTGCGTGAATGGCCCCCGAAGAGCTTTTCCATTTGATGACTGGCAGCCTCGGGTCTTGCGGTTTTGTGACACTATGGCGCACGATACAAAGGCCTTTCTGGAGCTTGAGAAGAAGGAGGTGGTGCGAGTTGTAGAGGGGGATTTGAAATTGGAAAATGTGTGCGTTTGTGTGTGTGTGAGGAGGGGGGGCACTTTTTTGGGGGGCTGGACAGGAGCAGATGTACAGGGCAGGATTAGGCGGTGAGTCCTGGGACGTTCACTAGAGGTTTTGCCATGGGCCTTTGTGGCATTAGCTTCCTCGGGGCGGCAATAAGCTGGCAAGGCTCATAATAGTGGCGCAATGTCCCCTACTGCTGCCTTTTCTCACAGTGTGTCGCCCTGTGCTCAGAGGATGTGATGCGGGGCCAAAAACCTAGGCTAAACCAGGACTAAATCAGCACGCAAGGACTAGAAAAGCCGTTAAACTAATAAACTATAGGGACTGTTTTTGGGATGAGGTCTCTCTGGAGGTGGAGTGTTGGTCAATAAGTTATATAATTACCAATGATCTCTTTCTGCCAATCAAAAGGCCTTATAATTGGGCATGGTCTTGACGGGATGGGCGACTGAAGAGTACAGTTCTTGTTGATGATGGTGATAGTGATATACCCTCTACCAAGAGAACTACACAAAACACAAGTCAAATATTGTATTTGATAAATTAGTAAATCTAAATGACCCATTATGGAGGTGAGTGTGAATGATTGTCTGCTTGTGTATGCCTACCCTGTACGGTCTAATTTTCTACATAAGGCAGTGTTGGGGAATAACGGATACATGTATGAGTAACTATATTCCAGTACAGTTGGGAAAACAAGGAGCTGGAAGTGTAGACTTGTTGAGCAGAGGTTATCATACTCTGGTACAGGTACAACTATTTGACTCCGTAGCTCAGCTCCCCTTAACCAAATTCTACGAGTGTGGCATCTGAAGAGAGTAGGCCTCTACATCTGGTGCTGTATGTAAAAAAACAACAACTTGTATTTATCATTTATTTGGGTCAAAACATCCATGGTGTTGCTTTTAATTTGATTGAATCAGATGAATTTGGAAGAATTGGCTTTGAAACTGAGAATGTTTACTTTGTGTCTGAGTGTCTGGTCTGGTCAGTTCTGTCCATGCACACCAAAAATACAGCCAAAATAAAAACGCTTTGTGTGATACATTTTATCCACTTAACCTATGGAAAAAAAAGATCTTTCTCACTTTATTGCCAGTTTATCCACAATCCCGACATTTGTGACAGCGGCTTGTATCACTTCCTGGTCCTCTCCTCCGATCATCCCGGTGCTGAATGGGTGAGGGAGAATATTCTCGAAGTGCATTGTGGCGAGGAATGCCATTGAATTTGGTGTTTTTCATGGATCCAGCCTCTTTTGTGTTGCAGCCCAAGGAAGTCCATTGTGCAGGACAGACACCCTGAGAAAAGAGGCGAGTCCGCTGCTTCTTCTACGGTGCTAAGGCCCCCCCCTAAAAAAAAAAAATCATGAATTAAGCTTTGCCATCGGAAGCAACCAGACCCAAAACCCGTAGACAATACCAGCGGGCAACTTTGAAGACTAGTAACAATTAAAAATGCAGTTTCACTATATTAATTATGCATTCATGCTTTTGTCTTGGTGGTTTTATTCTCGAGGCGTTTGGAGGAGCCGAAGACTTGGGATACAACAGGTTTGAGGAGATTATGGTTGGGAAAACGAGGAGCTGGAAGTGTAGACTTGTTGAGCAGGGGTTCTCATACACTGGTACAGGTACAACTATTTGTAAGCTGTTTACTGTAGTGGATTGAGATTCCAGAGGTGGCCTGTGACCCCCGTGACCACCCCCTAGACACGGCCCTGGCACATTCGGCTGTATGTACTTTAGTTTGATACATGAGCAGTTCTTGCTATTTTGGTCATGTAAAGCTGGGTAACTTGTGCACTGGTGAATGTTTGGGGAGATTTAAGGCGACGCGGCAGGAAGTTGGAAAATTGTGCCACTCATTAAAAACACGGAGCCCGTCAGTAACATCTCTAAGGCAATGTTGCTAGGAAACTCGCAGTTACAGCTTGGACTTTTTTTTTTTCCTTTTCTTACTTTGGTTCTTCTCCTCCCCTCAGCTTCAAACAAGGAGGACACATAAAGCAGCTTTTCTGAATGCATTGAGGTGCATTTCTTCTGGCTGCCGGCGCGGTCAGGTGGCTCTCTTGTGCGCCCAGTCTCCACCAAACTGCTCCTTTTAAACCAGTGGGAAGGTTCATTCAAGGAAAGCCAACAGCACTTTGAAAAATTGCTCCGAATGCAGACTTGGTTACAACTAGTGAGGGTTGAAAATTGCAGCGCTACCCCCTGCTGGTGGAAATATAAACTTCAAATGCAATGGATCAGGGAAAAACATGCTGGAAAGTCCAAGAGGGAGAACGAGCAGAGTTCTGCTGCCATTAGTTCAAGCAAAACAGCCTGTTTTAACCCCATTTATATACAGATTTAGATTTCAGCTTGCATTCTTTTACATGCTCCTTGGATGCAGTGAGACCAAAACAAAGATTTCGCATAGGCTTTATGTCAGGCACCTTTCCTGAGTGACTGTGGTATAAATGGTATAAATGATAGCATTTGATGGGACTGTGGGACTGGAATTAAGTTATGAGAGAATGATTACTTTACTGCATGAATTTGTGTATGTACTTTTGTAAGTATAACATCAACCTGGGACTGTGTGAGTGGACTAAAGCATTTAATGATATCTTTTCTTTTAGGCTAATGTCTTTTGTGCATTGCCTCTGATCAAATTAAATGAAATTAATATTTCTGATTCAGTTTTATTAAAAAAGTAAAAGAATAGTAGGGATGCACCAATCCGATACTGGTATCGGATATTGGAGCCAAAATTACTATATTGGGTATCGATTCCAAATATCCGATACTGAACCGATAATTTCACGAGTTTAATTTAAGTGAACATGGACATGCTGTATGTCATTTGAAAGCTCTTAATCTGTAGAATTCAGTCTTTTAAGTTTACACTCTGCAATAGCACTATTGATCGCTGTGCAAAATACTACATTTAGTATGCTAAGGCTAACTTTAACCAGTCACAGCTGGGGCAGAAGCAGAAACAGGCTAATATTGTCCACTAGTGTTTGCATTTTAGTTTGAGAAATACAGTCATAGAATCACTGATGCATTAATGGTCAGATCACTGTATGTTGGAATAGTTGGAAATTCTAGTCTATTTAGTTTAACAAGGACCAGTCACTTGTTCACTCACTACATATTCAATACAGTTTCTTTGCATGGACAACAAATATGTCTCTACAAAGCTACTTTTGTGAAAATCTTACAGTATCGGTTGGTATCGGGTGTGGGTAACTATTCAAACCCCAAGTATCTGTATTGGAAGCGAAAAAGCTGGATCGGTGCATCCCTCAAGATTAGAATGCCTTCAAGCTTTTGCGATATGCTCATTCTACTGTAGCCACACAATCTGGTGCATTTCACAATGTAGCCTTGACAGAAAACGTGTTCTCTATATCTTCAGAAAACTCCTCCCGCACATCAAAAAGATTGCAGCCATCTTTTAACTTCAATAATATCTATATACAGAATATTACGCAGCAGTTAGCACTCGTGCTTCACAGCTAGAAGGTCCTGGGTTTGATTCCCGGGCTTGACAAGGCCTTTCTGAGTGGAGTTTACTTGTTCTCCTCTTGTCTACGTAGGTTTCCTTCGGGTGCTCCTCCTACCACCAAAAACATGTACAATAAAAATATAAATATAAAGCATTTATTGTCAATTTCATGAGTTTGCAGGCTAGTTTTCTTGATCCTAAAAGTGACCTTGTCAGTTGTGAAATGTGCTTATAAACTCATCTCTAAGAAGAAACAGGATTTTAGAATGAAAGTTAGGTATGAGTTTGGACCACAACTATTCAATTATTTTACTCGTTCCTTCTTTCATTATTTGTAATGTAAACATCATGAAAAAATCAGGTATAGTGCCTTTAAGGAAATGTTGCTGAGTCTGCTCTTAAACCAAAAGAGCCTTTACTCCATCAGATCAAGATGTATTTTTGTTTGGTGTGAAGTGACATCTATTTAAACTTCAGTATGATTTTGCCTGTTGAACTTCTGGACATTCCTTCCCGATTTTCCACATGGCCCTTGGTGCTGACAGCTCTTCTATCGGCCCAAAGATTTAAAGCCCTTTGTCAAAGTGACCAAACGTCTTTCTGCCTCAAACTCATTTCTAACCGTGTTTAGTGTGAAGTGTGATAGGTCAGAAGTCACATATGTTAGCCGCATGCTAAACAAGACGCTAACATGTGTTTCCCATAAACGGCACTGTTTGAATGTATACGTCTCATTAGCACGGCCTGGACTCTTGGGCATTGGAAAGCCAGGTCCTGAAGTTGGATAGATTGAAGTGTCAGACACATTCCTTCCTCTTTATTAAGGTGATCTGTGGCCCTGTTTGTCGCGAAATACTGCAGCTTCCCCATTGTGCGCATGTGTGCATGGGTAAAGGGAACGGGTTGCAGAGTTGAGAGAGACCACTTAGGGCTGTGGGGCTCTTGTGGCGATGAAAGCACTGGCGGACCTGCAGTTGTCTGAAGCCTCCTCCACTGAAGAGGCTGGAGAGGAGCATTTTGTTGGGCCGCTGGTATGCACCAAGCTGCCCCAAATGCACAAAGACACTCGTAATAACAGTTAATCTTCCCAAATGGTCAATGGCTGCCAGACGATTCAGGACTGTCCTGACAATTGAGAGCAAACTTCAAAGTCCGAGGGACCGCAGAAAGTCTGGTTCCCAACACCTAAATCAACACGACTTCTGCAGGGAATAAACACGCTCGGATCAATACTATAGCACTGCATGATCACAATGTCATCACGTCGTCAACTACATATCATTTGGGGGATTTTTCAGATAAAATTATAACAATAGTGTGTGTGATTGCCAACTGTGACAAAGCACTTTTCCAAAGACCTAGCTATAACTGCAATGTCACCCCTAAGTTGTAGTTCTGTAACTCCTAGATCGAGACTGTTATTGGCTCTTGCAGGTTAAGGTGAGATAATATTGGAAGTGTAACAGAAACGGTTTACTTTACACACATATATTTACAAGTGTAAAACAAGTTGCAATAACATAACTAATGTTTTGTACTCCATTGTTGAAGTCAAGTCAAACTAATGTCATACTCACTGTTGGATTAGTTCAAGTCTATGTAGTTGAGAAGGGTTTTTTCTTTTTCCTACTTATGGCCACTCTTTGGACTCTCCTGTGAATTTTTTTGCAAAAATAACGAAAATCCACCCTATAACAGATTCTGAAAACATTATTCATGCATGCGTTTGTATCATTTAGGTTAGACTATTGCAATTCCCTATTGGCTGCATTATTTGGCGTCCAAAAAGTTCCCTGAGAAGCCATCAACTAGTTCAAAACATGGCTCCAAGAATATTGACGGGGACTAAAAGAAGAGAGCATACTGTATAACTCCAGTGCGAATTGAAAAATGAAATACGCTATTTTGTGGCCCTGTTGCACCAAATGTAACTTTTGAAATCATGCGCAATAGTATTAGGGCCACAAATCCGATATACAAATGAGACAATTCTAAGTGAGTGGAAAACGCACAATTACTGGTAACTGGTCTTCTGATCCACTTTTGCACGTGCTACTCATTTTGCACATGAGCAAATGCTTGGTAAATCACGCCCATACAGTTTAAAACTACCTTTTAAACAGAAAAATAATAAAAGCGTTACAATCTTGCCTGTCAAATAATAGTGTACACTGGCAGAGAGAGCTGTCAAGACGAGTAGAGTTTCTAGTCCAGGAAATTTCTTGTAAAACGAGTCACAAATTATAGGCCTGGACTCAAATATACTCACTGCTGTACTCTACGGTACTATACCTGATCCTTTTATCACAACAAATAATGAAAAAGGAAGAGTAATTTAAACTGTTAGGTGTGGTGCAAACTCATTTCTAACATCCCAGTTTTTACAGGGATGAGCTTTTTTCACATGTTTCCCCACTTTCACTGTCACGGTCACAGAGATGCAACAAGGATATTCTACAGGAGGACAAAACAATAGAGAACTAATAAGGCAGATTTTTTTTAATGGCAGTGGCTATGCAAATGTCTGTATACTTCGCATCCAACCTTTTGAAGTATATCAAACCGATTCATCCCATGTTATTTGCAGTTTTATTAGTAGTAGCACATGTGTTTGTGATATGGCAAAGTCTGCCTCCTGTCTTTCTCAGCACTGACAAAAGACAAACCTGCTGAGCGCATCCCTTTCTGTGCTTGTGGTTCCTCCCTCGGATGAAGTTTCGTGGGAAAAGACACTTCCATTCACACAATTAGAGCAGATCAAACCCTCGGGGGACGTCCCATAGACTTTTATAGGACATCAGATTGTGAGAGCTTCACCCCTTCAACCTTTACTTCTGACCATTGAGATCTGTGCTCGAACTGGATCAACTCCACCCTGCTCCTCTCTGTTATAGACCGATTGAATTGACAGAAAAATGAATGACAGAGATAAACCTTAGTGCCTAGACCTCAGGTTAAGGGTGAATGATTTATAGGGAAATTGTCTTATTTGTTCCAGACATTTGTCGAGGTGAAGAGGAAACAAGGCAAAAGCTGAGATGGCTGATGGTTCTGCTCAGTGGCGTGCTGGGTAATCGGGAGAGTCGGGATGTTTCCCGGTGGGCCGCCTCACTTTTGGGCCGCCAGAGAAAATTGTATTTGATAACGTACTCTCTGTTGTGCTGTCAGAGGCCTATAGGCTGTAACTGGGCTGCAGCAGGAGCCTGGGGTTGTTTCAGACCAGAATAACGTCACTTTCATGTAAATCTATGAAATAAGAGACAGAAATAACTTGCACCATGCGTTTGAGATACTATGAGAAGTAAAACACCCCTCTGGTTTAGCACAAGTTGGTACGGTCCAAGGTGCAGGGCACTCACAGGAGACATGCAGCGACAACAGCGTGTCAGTGAGCAGCCGGGGCAAGCAGGAGGTGCTGAAAAAACATGAGCGATGTGTAAAACAAAAGTGTATAATTAAGAGGCTACATTTAATGAGTACTGTATATTACTGGTTCTGCTGTGGAGATGCATCAGGCCCAGATCATGTGTGTGTACTGTGGCCCATCTTAAAAAAGAAAGAGACATAGCGGAGAATCGATTGCACTACCTCAAACTAATAATGCACCAAAGCTTTGGCCAAAGCTCCGATGGTTGATGGGCCAGTCAAAGTGATTAAACTCCCGGGCCGAAATAATGTCTCAGCATGCCCCTGGTTCTGCTGCTACGGTGGAGATGAGACCCACCCACAGAAACACTGAATGTAGCTAAAATTGCATAATAGTAGAGAGTGCCTTGATTGTACCTGAATTGCGTGTTTGGTTGAGAAGTAAAGGTGTAGCAGCTTTGAACAGGCAGGTGACAGGACTGTAGGTGTTTGCATATGAAGAGTAATCTCTCTGATGTGACTAGTTAATTTACAAATGTATTAGTTCATGCTCACTTTATTTTCTTGCAAAATTTTGTATTAATCACCAGTGGTGGAAAGTAACATGTACAAGTTTTAGGGACACATGTATTTTCACACGACGGACAGTCAGGGAATCTAAAGCTGCTGTAAAGTCGTTGATCAGAAACTTCAGAGTTTTAAAGTTGTATACACCAGTGGCTCATTCGGTCTCTGTTTGGCCTGATTTAGACATGATTTAGACACAATTTAGACCTGGTTTAGTCCTGGTTTGATAGAATTCTTCATTAAAAAAAAAATCAGTCTTGACATACTTTCAGAGAAAAACGAGAGACCATGGTACTCCTCCCACATTATAATTCTCTATTTACATTTTCTACATAGCCTTTATTGTCACTTTTTGACTTCTTGAAAAATGCTTGTTGGAGCCGATACCCGTAGAAGAAACCAGCAATATGTTTTATAAGATTTTAATATGTATTAGCCCAGTACAATACAGGCTTTTTAGAAAGTGTAGAGAGTCATAATGTGGGAGGAGTGCCTTGGTCTCTCACTTTTCTCTTAAGTTTTTGTCCCCCAAACACCAAAGAGCACCTTCCCCAAAAACGACTTCATGGTACTGACTTCCTAAGCACTTTGTCTCCAGTTTGTCTTACTGAAATACGTTACACGTATACACTTTTGAAAGTGTATACTTTTGTACTTTTACGTAAGTAAAATTTTAATCTGATAATGATTTATTGTAATTTTACTGCTCCTATGTTTGTACAGCATTTTGTGTTTTTTATATGTCTTATAAATACACTTTACTTACTTACTTATTATATTTATGTGATATTCTTATACATTTACTACTTCTTTCATCACTGATATTTAGTGCTCATATCATGCATAATTGTATCTTATGGACCTGCTTTTGGTCGCCTCAGCATTGATATTTTATATTTTTGAAATAGAAATGTATTCTGTACAGGAAAAGGACACTTTGTCACCAGGAAATGTGCTGGTTTCCATCTTGATGTTTGGTTGGCTCCCTCTGCAGGCAGCAACGAGAATTGTCTTACTTAAACAAAAAATACAAGGTTTCATTTATAGCTACATTTTCCATGGTATGTCCCCTTCACTTCACCTTCTGTTCAGTTTTTAACCTACATAGACTTCCCTCTGCCATAGCTGTCCATTTCAATTACTTTCTATTGACTTGCATTGACTCCTGGTTAAAGCCCAGTACATGGTGTCAATGGATCTTTGCTGGTATATAGCTCTCTCTTAGAGGAGCAGATTGGAGATAATCTCTTTGTGTTGGATACAGGATTGAGGTAACGGGGTCAGACTCATTACACTGTACAATAACACACCCCCAGTTTCACACATGTCAGAGGTCAGAGGGCACGGCGCTGGTTCACTGGCCTCTGGGGATCTGTAAGGGCCCCACACGTGCTGTGTTAGGCACAGTGACACATCATAATCACACCATGGAAAGTCTGAGTGCCTCGGAGGGACTGATGCAAATGCATGTGTCTGATGATATTTTTAATCTCTAGTAGTTAAGTTGTTTTACAGTTTTGTGCGTCACGCTCACTTAATTAAAAAGGCTTTCTTCTGTTTATGCTCTTAGCCATTGTGGCTGTTTTAATTAACTAGCAAATATTGTAAGACACACATGATTTTGAAGTAAAAAATGTACTCAGCAGAAAACCTTTTCTGCAATAATGGGTTATTTAGATCAGTGGTGGGTGGGGACCCAAAAGTGAGTCGTAGGACCATTTTCAGTGGGTCGCGAGCCTTTGACCAAACCTAATTACTGATCATTATTTTAATATTTTTTATGTGTAGAATAGGGTTGGATTATAGAAAAAAAATAATCACGATTATTTTTGTCATAATTGAAATCGCGATTATTCTAACGATTTGTTTGATGTTTTTTTTTTTTTAAACAGAACAATGCAAAAGGGGGGGGGGGCTCTACCGCAGGCACCTGCACAGTCCCGGTCTCGGACTCGCGGGACCCAATGCAAAGCAGTGCGGCTCTCGACATATAGATAGGCCTATATGCATTGAAAATGACACTTTTTTAACACTCTGTTCATCCTTCACCCCAAACAAGGCGTACAATGTTGTGGAACAGAAACGACAACCAGATTTAGAAGCAATCATTTAATTGTCATTGCAATTTTTCAAGCTTCGCCACCAGGGGGTGCTGCAGCACCTGCCGCACCCCCACTTCTGGCGCCCCTGCTATTACATCAATGGATTTCTTCTTCCCTGATGGTACAGGCATATTCCAAGATGACAATGCCAGGATTCATTTGGCTCACATTTTGAAAGAGTACGGTTCAGGGAAAATGAATCATTGAGATGTGCTGGAGAAGGCTATGTGCACTGGTCACACTCTCCATCATCAATACAAGATCTTGATGAAAAACGGATGCTACACTGGATGGAAATAAATCTTTGGACATTGCAGAAGCTTATTGAAACAATGCCACAGCGAATGGTGCTGTAATCAATGCTAAACGTGCTCCAATGTGCGTGTGACTCTTTTTT
>OMNZ01006932.1:2870-14537 GCA_900303255.1 Lesueurigobius sanzi | reverse complement strand
TTGAGAATTGTTGGGGTGTGCTGGAGATGGCTTTACGCGGTCACACTCCATCATCATCAATACAAGATCTTGGTGGAAAAAATCATGCAACACTGGATGGAAATAAATCTTTGGACATTGCAGAAGCTTATTGAAACAATGCCACAGCGAATGGTGCTGTAATCAATGCTAAACGTGCTCCAATGTGCGTGTGACTCTTTTTTTTCTACTGTATATGTGTCTGTTTGTCTGTGATTCGTTTGTCAGGTTTTGTCATGAGTACAAACCAAGTGAGTCCTGTGAAATTATGGACAGGTATTGAAGACTAAAATACTAGGAAATAATATTTTTTTTGGTGGAGCCTTATGTTTTGTTCCCTGCTCATGTTCCCAGAGTCACATCACCACTCTCCTGGTTCACTTCCTGTCCCGATTGGTGACTGTCCCGCGGCTGTGGTCCCGTTGCTGAAGTCAATATTAAACCATGGACTGCCCTCAAATCAGGTCTGTCCACAGTATCTGCTGTTATGTGACGCTCTAGTTTCTGTTTGTTGACGTGGGTGGAGTCCTGTGAGAAAACCTGCTTCAATAGATTTACTGTAAGTAGAAGTTGCCAAAATCAAGCTTTCTAGAAAGTTTCTCTGGAGAGGTCCTTTGAGGTCATGGTAAGTTGGGGGAAACTACTGATCCAGTGCAGTTTCTAGCAAAATCTTGCAAAGTAGTTTGGTGGACGGTGTGTTTAAAGAAACATTGCGGAAACTTTCTCCCAATAAATAAAATAAAATACAAGCATTATTAGGGTGTTTTCTGTGTGGAGTTTGCATGATCTCCCCATGTCTGCGTAGGTTTCCTCCGGGTGCTCCCCTACCACTATAAACATGTACAATAGGCAAGGATGAATGCTGTCTGGGTGAGTGAATGGTGGTGGTCGGAAGGTCCGTTGGCACTAGATGTGTGCAGCCACACCTCTGTCAGTCTGCCTCAAGGGGCAGCTGGTTACCATTATGGAGTGAATGCAAAATCCATCCATCCATCCATTTTCTTCCGCTTATCCATTGCCGGGTCACGGGGGCAGCAGTCCAAGCTGCCCGGCTCACATTGCACCAGTGCCTTATGGCCCCTCCTGCAGGTGGTGGGTTCACAGGAGGACGGCTTCACGACACTCCTGGGCGACGTAACTGGCCTTGATGGTCCTCTATGGTATAAGGGGCTTCTGAACCGCTCTTGGTCTGACCCGTCACCTAGGACCTGTTTGCCATGGGAGACCCTACAGGAGCATAATGCCCCAGACACAGAGCTCCTAGGATCATGGTTGGTAAAAAGCGATAAGATTTGGACTTTTACTCAGCTGTTATTTTCTAAATGGAATTTGCGTAGATGTATAATAATAATAATACTTGATGCTGTAACTTTACTTAACAGCACAGTAATAACAAGGTAGTGACCATGACCATGTTATAATACTTTTTGGCGGCACGGTAGTGCAGTGGTTAGTGCTTGCGCTTCACAGCTAGAAGGTCCTGGGTTTGATCCTGGACCAGGACGGGGCCTTTCTGTGTGGAGTTTGCATGTTCTCCCCGTGTCTGGATGGGTTTCCTCCGGGTGCTCCGGTTTCCCCCATCAACCCAAAACATGCATTCTGACCATTAGCCTGGCTCCAGATCTGGAGATGCACGGTCGCCCACTGCTCTTCTTCTTCTTAATGGATTGCCCCAGCCGTATCGAAGGATGGGTCAAATGCAGAGGACAAATTTCCCTACGGGAATAATAAAAATGCTCTTTCTTTCTTTTCTTTATTCCCATCTTATTACCATGCTTTATGCTCTTTCTTGAATTCTATGAAGTGATTTCTACTATTAGTCATGTTTTATCTGACTACCAAATATAAAATAATAATAACCTTTTGTATTTATGGCAACTTTGTACTTTGGAAAATTACTATGAAAAAACATTTTTACATTTTTAGCACACCCCTGGTCAAGTTTCCCCTAAAAAATGCAAAAGAGTACAATGCTATTTTATGAGCGGCCCTTGAAACATTCTCCCTAACAAGTGGAAAGCAGTTTGTGCATAAATTACAGATAATCCAGAGTAAATTATGCAAATGTATTCGCACAGATAAAAGAAGGGGCGTCCTGCTAGTTTATTGTGGGGTTAAAAAATTTGAGGCAGTGGTTGAAACGGAGCTAAGAGATTTTTTTTAAAGCGACAACGGAGGGATGAGAGTGAAGAGAAAACAACTCAAGGGCAGGGGGCGGGGCTGTTTGGAAAATTTGATATCTGATTTATAACGTACTGTATAAAGTATGAGTAAAGTAAACCGACTATTACGTTACGTTACCTTCATATTTATCAGATTTGATTGGATTTATTGGATTTTGAGAGCATTAAAAAGTGGCTAAATTAAGTTGAACTGAGTGGATACTTAAAATGCATATGACACATTAGACAAAATTTTCACTAAAAGATATAGTTAACACCATTAGGGATGATCCAGCTTTTTGCTTCCAATACAGATACCGATACTTGGGGTTTGAATATCTACCTATACCCGATACCAACCAATACTGTGAGATTTTCACAAAAGTATGTTTGTAGATGACTTATTTGTGGTTTATGGAAAGAAAGTGCAGTGAATTTGTAGTGAGTGAAACCGTGACTGGTCCTTGTTACATTAAATACAAATTTCCAACAAACAGTGATCTCATCATTAATGCATTATACATAATATGTTTATCAGTGATTCTGTAACAGTATTTCTCAAACTAAAATGCAAACACCATTGGCCAATATTAGCTTAAGTCACTATTTTGTGACTCGATTATAGCTTCTGTCACAGCCTTGACTGGTTGAAGCTAGCATTAGCATACTGCTGCTAACTGCAGTATTTTGTGTAGCGATCATTAGTGCTATTGCAGAGAGTAAAACAATGTGACTACAGCTTCAGAGCTTTAAGGTGATATACAGCGTGTCCATATTCACTTAAATTAAGTTGGTGAATGTATCGGTTCAGTATATTCAGGATATTTGGGATCGATACCCAATATTGACATTTTTATGGTATCGGCTCTGATATCCGATACCAGTATTGGATCGGTGCATCCCTAAACACCATTACATGTATTCGTAAGATTTTGCTAATATTTTCACCTAGTTTTCCATGTTTATTTTTTCACTTCCTTATTGGACGTGAGCCAATAATATCATTTATTATGAATAAAACGTCATAATTACAGAATGATTAAATCTTATGCATTTTAAAGCTACACTAAGCTATTCTATATGACTGTTGTCATCAGTAGGTGGTGTCATTAGTGAACCCTGCTCTGCACCCCTCTCCCTTCACCTGTTTGTCCCCCCCTCACCCACGCCCCTCACTCCACCTCCACACGGCACCTTGAAGGTGCTTTCATGGTGCAAAGGGAAAACCAATTTATCATGTGTGGCACAACAGAATAAATAATGTATAGAGATATAAACATACTTTTATTTATTTGCTTAACAACTATTTTCATGCTCGCCTGTGTTTTTTGGCATGTAGAACATAATGGTTCCATTTAGAACTATTTATAGTGGTGGACTTTTAAATCTCACACCCCGGCCAATCTTTCTTTTTCTTGTAGCTTTAAGTGGGTGCTATAATGAGAAACCTTTTGAAAATACTGTATGTACTTCAAAGGCTGGTTTGAGTGGCTTGTTTCTATGAAAATTACCAATTTAGATAAGACACTAGATGCCATGCTACAGTATATTGATCCCCCTATGCTATTGCTGTACTGTAAAAAAATAAAAAATAAAAATAATAGTCCCACTGAGATTAGGGGAGTCCTGGAGGGGATTCTATTGTACATATTTTTAGTGGTAGGGGAAACCTGGAGTACCTGGAGGAAACCTACACAGACATTGACAGAACATGCAGACTCCACACGGAAAGGCCCCGCTAAGCCCGGGAATTGAACTCGGGACCATTTGTTGTGAGGCACAAATGGTGTACTGTACTACAGTAAAGTACTACAGAATATACATATGTTATATTTGGAGGACTCTTGAATGCAATTTATACCCGTGTGTAAGTGTCCAAGTGTGTGTTTCAAAACACTGTGAATATGTATTATTATTACATTTTATTTATCATAGATGCTAATATCTGCTCAGTTTAGTCATAAATTAATATACTAAAGTGAATGCCATTAAAAAATATACAGTATATCGTGAAATTTCCCAAATCCTTATAGAGTCATCTGCGTGGCCCACTGCTGAGAGCATAGCACTAGCGGGGGGCCATTAGCTCTGCCTTTATGGAGTAATGGAGTGACAAGTCTCCTTAAGTGTATGTGCTAAAGGATCATGAGGTCTATTGCCCCGCTGACCCTCCAGACACCGCCACCTCCCATTTAAAAAAACAGCGACGGGACATCAGCAGTGACCCAGAAATCCCCATTCACTCTGGGAACAGTCCATGTGTGCGCCCCCTGTCCCAAACGGAGCACTTGTCCCTGGGTATGGAGAATGGGGAGAGGAGTGCAGAGGGTGACGCCTGTAATTAGGTTTGGGTGGTGCTTTCAATTGATGGAAAAGCTTCAAGTATCAATACGTGCCTTTGCATGCAAGATGGGACATGTCTGTGTGGGTGAGTTCAATGTAATTAGACAAAGCTGAAGAAGAAACCAGCAACATGTTTCAACAGATTTCAATATGTATTTGCCCAGTACAATAAAGGCTTTTTAGAAAATGTAAATAGAGAATTATAATGTGGGAGGAGTTCCTTGGATCTTCACTTTTCCTCTTAAGTTTCTGTTCCCCAAACGCCAAAAAGCACCTTCGCCAAAAAACTACTTTTGTGGTACTGACTTCCTGAGCACTCTGTCTCCAGTTTCTCTGACAAAACTGCATACAAATGTTGAGTTTGTGTTTATAGCTCAAAGCTATACTGCTATTTTTGGTCTTATTCGCTATTTATCATGCTTTATCAAAGGGCTGCACAATACATTGCTAAATTATCGCAATAGGTCATGTAATATTCACATTGCTAAAAGTGACAATATATTACAAAATTGACTGAATGACTGACTTGGAGATGTGCTATAAGTTCCTAATATGAATATTTTCATGTTTTTTGCAATATTTTTCATGTGTTTGTGTCATTCAATTACAATTAGGCTACAAAAAATGCTTCTTGGGCAAAATGTCCTCGGTGTCAATATCCTTATCCCGAGGACTACTTTTTGAGCTTAGAACTCACTGCTTCATCTTGTGTCTGAAGTAGCCTGTGGCAGCAGAGCTCAGCCACTTGCCTTTTCTTTCTTTCTTTTTTTAATCTCTTCAATTTATTCTGATTGGCCATGGGGCTGGGGCAATACAATGAGAGTCAGTAACAAGTGAAATATTTTTGAACTTAATAATAGGCTATAGCAACGTTATAATGGCAATAATGACAATCAATAAGCCTCAAATTAAATAATAACATGTTCACCAGAATGTTCACTGTTGATTTCTCAGTTTAAATGGGCTGGTCCTGTGCGGCTCCAAAAAGTCTAGATACGCCCCTGTAATTCTTAGCCATAATTGTTGTGACATTATAGGCATACAGTATATAACATTATTTGTTTATTATCAATTTATGCATATCCTTTCAGAACATCTAATAGGCTATTTTGCAAGTTATCTATTAAATTAATCATTTTCCAGAGACAAGAAATGGCAGGTTTACGGCTGGGCCTTTTTCTATTTTCCGCGCGTAATTGCTCCACTGAAGCGTACTTTAAGCTTATAGCTTGCCTACTTATGTGCCCCTCCCAACCCCATTGCCAAAGATTGTTCATCTTTTATAGTAAATAAATCTCCTCTAATGCGTCCCTGCGTGGTCCTGGGTGTGCGGAGTGAAGGAAGTGCGGCCGGTGCGCTGCGCTGTGGGCGGTGCACACTGCTCTGCTCCGGGGCTCGTTCTCTCTCAGTCACTCGGTGCATGTGGAGCTCACCGGACGGAGCGCAGCGACGCACCGGGACTTGGATCTGTAGCGTACTGTACCCGGAGAGACAGCCACCGAGCCAAGCGGAAGGCAGAGAGACCGGAGGGGCGACATGGAGCTGTGAGGACCAAACCGGGACCTGCTCCCTTCTTTTAACCGCACCGGGAGGGTTGAAATTTTAAAGAGATTTGCCACAACATGGAGACGCTTGGCTACTACGGGCTGCTACTGGCTGCGCACTTCATCCTCGCCTGCCAACAAGGTAAGGCACAGCTCCCGGTCTTGTTCTGTCCTCATTTGACTCGGACCAGGGGCCAAACATTCACGGGGGAGTCCAAATGGTCACATTTGGCAAAGACGCACTCGTGTTGTGGATGTTTATACACTTTGCGCAGCAGCGTCAGGTGGATACGCAAGTTCAAAGCGCTTTTTTGGATGGTGCCACCGAGTTTAGTCTATATTGTGTGGCTATATTTCAAGACGGTGTCCTGTTTAGTCTCAAGTTTCTTTCTGTAAATTGTCCATTGACTTCAGCCTACATACATTGTTTACGCAAATTAGAATGGAATGGATCAAGCGAAAGCAGACTGAAGTGTGGTTTCAGTCTGGGTTGAACGAGTCCTTATGGGTGTTTCTTCTGGGTCTTTGGTTCCATATTGAGCTGTTAAGTTGTGATCTTGACTTTGGCCATATTCACTCATTCATCCAGGTGTCTTTAGATTAGTCATTTGCATTTGAGGTTAAGATTGTCACATTTATTGTGGAAAAAAGTCATACCAATTTAAACTACTATTAAATTAAATTCTGACTTCTAAATATTGTGCTGTTCTATGCTTATGGATAAAAACAAAGTTGAATTGTAGGCAAAATTTCATAACCTAACCCTAAAGACTCATTTCTTCAGACAGGCTTTTGATACTTAGCTGTTACTGTGACCGTTTGTTTTTAATGTTTTTAAATTTCCCTCTGTGACCTGTTGTTAAGGTGCAATATAAATACATATTGATTGATTGATTGACAAGCCGTCATCTGTATATTTCATCTGCATCCAAAACTTGGCAAGCATCTAATGACCTTTATCTTCCAGCTGGCCAAATAAATACCAATCCAGTAGTGATATTTTTGAGTTGTTAAGCCTGCTGCTTAGGTTATTACATTCTGACCAAGCTTATTGAATGCGAGTCTGCAACACTTTTACTTCCAAGTACAGCTGGCGGCTTAAGAACTTTAAGTCTGTGATGGAAAAACTCCAGAGCTCACAAATATATTCATTTGAAGGTATCTGCAGCAAAGTAACAATGTTATAAATTTCTTTGCATATTTCTTTAAAAAGTAATAGGTTAATACATGATGCAATATCTATTATATCAGTATTAGCATATCGTAAGGTTATCCTCAGCCTTGTATTGTGCATTGTATTGTGAGGTTCCCTCTCCTAATCAACACTATCCAACCTCTTTACTTAAAACCTCATTCATAACTTTGCTGGGAGCGGGACGTCACCAGCTCGCCTCCGTGGAGATGTTGCTGCTTTGCTTTTGACTACAGGTAGCCATTTGGTTCTCTGCCAATTGCTTAAGTTTGAGCACAGACAGCAAAAATAGCATCGTTTGTACCGGTATGTGGATGATCATTAGCTTGTTTGGTATTGTTGGATTGATTTTAATTTTGTTTTGCTCATGAAATACACAATAATGTAATCAGGAATGTTCCACAGTGCGGCTTTAAACAAATATTCATTACTTTTTATCATCTGAATCTGCCTGAATCAGTCAAAATTATGGCTATTGTTTCTCCTGTATGCTTCAGGTGTGTTCATTCATAAAAAAACAGGTCATTTGTAGCAAGTGGAGTACAGACAACTTGAGTCTAGACAATGTTACATAACAGACCTATTCATTTCTTTTTTTATTGCATGGTTTTCATTACAAATATATTTTACATATTTTTGCCATGTGACATTTCAGTTTTCAACTATACATGTCCTTCCTCGGGCAAACCAGACAAACAAACTGACTTCACAATACTATACAGTGCATGCAACTAGTAGACCTTAGTTTGAGTGAATGTCCAAATGTTAAATTGCTACTCATCCTTAAATAGAGGCAATGGTCCAACTTCCCATGCTCCCCCTTTAAAATAGCCCAATTTCGAGACTAGAGAGGAGGCTTTTAGTATAGAACAGGTCCACTTACACTCTGCCTGTTGTGGGATTGTAATTGTGATGTCTCAACTTTGGAGCTGTAAAACTAACCACTTGTTTAAACTTTAAAGTAGAGACTGTTTGGACTTGTCTGGACAGAAAAAAATGAAGAATTGCAAGTTTGAAAAACAGCACTTAAGCAACTTGGACGTTTTGAATCTTTGAAGTTTTTAAAAAATTTGTCTGGACAACAACGTGACAATGAACATGTTTGGGCCAATATAGTTCTGAATTACTGAGAAGAAAAATAGGGATGGTAGCTTGGTATGCATATTGATTCGTATAGACCATCTGTAACTCCTTATATCTAATGTAATTTCCGCAACATAGGCATTTTTCTATTCAGTAGCAAGTACCTCCATTACATCTGTTAGCATATATGTATTTGGTTGTTTGTTTGGCTGTTAAAAATACAAAAAATGTGTGTGATATAGTTTGGTGGTACTCCATGCTCTCAGCTCCAGTGGGACGCTTCCATAGAGGACAATGATCTGGTCGGTGATGGTTGGATTAGCCAGAATCTGGCTGTGATTCAGGTTTAGTCAAAGAGATTTGAAGTCTTTAGTTCTGTATCCAGGGTGTCTGGATGTGTCCTGGTCGCCTCAGTACAAAATCTGCACAAAAACCATTTGCCTGTCTTAAAATCAAGCTTTAACCATAAAGGTGCAGATGAATTAAACCCGGAAGACTGTATTTCCTACCATTTGTCTATCTTTAGTCAACTGTCTCTCGCTGTCAGGCAGTCACAGCCTTCAGCCCTTGTCTCCCAGTTAACTCAAGCCAATCATTTATATACTTCTTTTCCTTTTCTGCAGCTTGAGCAAGACACTCCCCCCAGCCACCTCAGCCTCTCTAAAATGTATGTTTTTGTCCTTTCTATGCATTGCCAATGGCTCAACACCAAAGTATATCAGTTTCATAAAGGAGAGCCATAGCACCATCTGTCTGTTGATATTGTGAATGGGCCATGCCAGGTTCCTCTACGTGTGATGCAGTAGGAGTGGAGACAAATGAAAATATAGGTATTTTTTGGACTTTTGAACATAACACTGTAAAGCATCAATCACGTGTCAGATGTATCATTTAATAGCATTAGATCCAGATGTAACCAACACACTCTGACTGTTTAGTCCATGATGTTTGTGTTGTCTAACAGAGCACACAAACAGATGGACCTCAGTCACAGTTTGTCAGCCGCAGTCAGTCCAAGGATGGGGGACGTCCTACAAACGATGGACTGAAACTGTATTTGTTCCAGCAATGATTCCTCCAATGTTGGGCAGTCTGTTGTCATCTCAATGTACGTATTACATTACCTTACAGTTGTGCTCATAAGTTTACATACACTTTTAATCTTTTGGCCATTTTCATAGAATATGAATGATAACACAAAAATCTTTTTTGCCATTCATGGTTAGTCATTGTGTGAAGCCATTTATTGTCAAAGAACTGAGTTTACTCTTTTGGAATCATAATGAAACAGAAACTACTCAAATGTCCCAGTCAGGGACATTTGGATAGTTTATAGTTGAAAAGTGTAAACAAACAGGTTTTTTGACAATAATAAATGACTTCACACAACCACTAACCATGAGTGAAATAAAGATTTTTGTGTTATCGTTCATATTCCCTGACATTCTGCCAGGGGATGTAAACGTTTGAGCACAGCTGTATAATCACATTTGTACTTACCTGCTCTGCAAGCTGGGTTTTTCAATCTTAATAAAATCCATTTGAGAGGCTCAAGCTAGTATGTTTGCTCCGAATCCATTGGTGCTTCGGGACAATATTGCCACAAGGAGGCAGGTTTTACATCTGCCACAACAATAACAAGTAGTTTTATTGGCACTAATTAAGAACACAGTGATGACAAAACTACATACTTAACAAACAATAAAATATTTTTATAAGTAAACATTGAATTACTTTGGCATTTTTTGTCTCGCAAAGCTATGAGGCTTGGCTGTGATTGGCTAAAACAATGTGTGTTTGATCCAATCAACAGCATATCCCCTAATAAATTTTATTTGCTTCACCAATAATTTCAACAGGAGCCAATCTTGATTGAATTATTGTACCTGTCCATCCATCCATCTTCTTCCGCTTATCCATTGCCGGGTCGCGGGGGCAGCAGTCCAAGCTGCCCAAATCACATTGCACCAGTCCCTTATGGCTCCTCCTGCATGTTGTGGGTCCAGGGGAGCACAGCCCCTGACTATTGCCAGGTTACATTTGTACAGCATTTAAATGCTTATTTCTGATTTGATCAATGTGATTCTATATGGCTTTTGGAAGTGACCAACTCTCTGTGCTTTTCATCCTCACTGGATATGGCTGATATACTGTTTTTTCCCCCTGTATTGCAGTATAGTATAATTTTGCAAAGAACTATGCATTTATAAAACTATTGCTATATGCTAGAACTATAGTTCTCTGGTATCTGTAGTCTTCGTCCCTCTCTTCATCCTGTCTGTAGCGGCCCCAGTTTGCCCACTGACCGTCGCGTTGTTTAAAGGGAGCAGATTTCGGTATCGGGGGGTATTTGATGACCAGATTAGTGGGTATTAGGCTCAACAGTATTCAGTCGGCCATAGATGCATACACAGAGGCCACCGAATCCAGTCACCTTTTCTCTGCCCGTCTGAAAGAAAAGCAGGGTCCGATGGGGAAAGCGGCGGGTGCGGCCCTGCAGAGGTCAGCTAAGGAGGCCTCGGATTGAATCACATTGTCAGAGCTGAAAGTTGTTTGGTAACAGTAAGCAAAGGGGCGACTGCAGCAGTGGAGGGGGGTGTGAGAGGGTCGATGGGGCGAAGGCAGCATAGAAAACAAGGGGGTTACTTTTCCAGAAGGAGGGGCAAGCATTAAAGCGTGACGCACGGCGGTGGGACAGTGATTTGTCCCAGTGACAGCATGCAGGACTTGTCACACTGAGAAGCGAAGGGTTCAGGGGGGGAGAGAGGGGGTAATGGGGTGGTGTTATGGTGGGCCAATGACATGTGATTTACTCCTATGACACCGACAACTGGCCCCTGAAGTTAGCGGGTGGTTACTGTATACAACTACTACTCAAGATGTTTCATTGTGATTTTTACTCATTACTCATCGCACTAATCAATGAAAAGACAATCAAAAATGTTTTCAAAGTTAGGGCTCTACATATTGTCAAATTATAATTTTGTCATATTAGGGGACACAGTATCCATATTAACATATATCGCAAAATGTATATTTATTTTTGACCTTTTATTTTACCAGGAAAGTAAGTGATCAATGGTCACATTTATGTTGTCCGTTTCTTACTGCTTTACATCAAGGAACCACTCATTCACACTCTCATTCATACACCGGTGTACACAGACACTGGAGGCAAGGTGGGTGAAGTGTCTTGCCCAAGGACAGTGTGCACCTGCGGGATTGGAACCGCTAACCCTCTAGTTCCAAGACGATCCACTCTGCCATTTGCGCCACTGTTTCCCCGAGTCCCACTGAGACTAAAGCTGGACACACACTAGAGGAT